>JBBPMH010000095.1:0-62135 GCA_038090235.1 Pulveroboletus ravenelii
TGGCGAATTCGAAATCTGTCAGTTTCCCAGTCCACTGACCATTCTGCTTGACTCGCAATATGTTGGCAACGCTGACATCGCGATGTACCCATCCAGCTTTGTGTAAATAATACAAGGCTATTCATTGCATAAATGGTCGAGCACCAAGAGGAGTGACTGGAATTGCCCACCTCGCTGCGCACCAGACAAACAAACGAAGCAGTCAGTCAGTCGAGTTTCATCCTTGAGAGGGTATCCGATTTCATCGAAAACAATCCGAGTGTGCACCCTGCGCGAGATTGGTGAATGGACACTGTGTCGTGTGTATTCGGCTGGTGGGGGATCAGACTCTGGTATGTGTCCTGTGCTAGGAAGATGTCGCCTTCCAGAATGGATTGGGTCGATGTGAATATCGATCCACTCCAAATGGTTATCTCCTTCCTCCGTAGGGCTGAATGTCCGATCGGGCCGTCCGGAGATGATAACATCTTCGTAAATCCGGATCCCAACAATGTACTTCCGCGCCTCTGCTGTTTCTTTCTCACCCAGCTTGTCCCGAATGTCCTTGAAGATATTCTCAAGAATTGCGCCCTCTGGCTCGCGGTCTTCATCTCGCCAAGAGTCCTTTATCACGACTGTCTTCCCATGCTCATCCCGCGCTTCATATACTCGGGTGCCACGCCCAACCATTGCATCTGCCCCAATTGTAGCCAGTGGACGTGTTGTAGTGAAAATTTGATTCCCAACCTTGAACCTGTATTGAATTTTCTCGTCAACACAGATTCGCTCGACAGTGGGATCCCATCCCAGCTCTTCTCTACTCTTCATGCCAATTAAGTAAAAGAAAGAGATGATGTGATCAATCTCCTGGGTATTCATAATCAGAACCAAAAACGAAAGCGGAGAGTAGTTACATTCCATACCGTTGTGAAGTCAATGACCTCTGACACTGCAAAAAATGCACGGTTAGTGCACCAGATTCTCATGTCTGTGTTCTCAATTGTGACTCCCAGCGCATAGCGCCGAAGGGGATCTGTACGCATGATCTCATTGAGGCTCAATATTATCTTTTGTTCATTCTGATGTAGCAAAGTCCATAAAACAGATTTGAGAAGAGGTATCTGCCACGTACGTCATGTTTTGTGTGAAGACTTCTGGCCTTCTTGAATTCAAATGGAATGACAATGTCGAACCAGTCAGTCACATTTGCGGCAGGACGCTGATATACGATATTCGCATCTGGGCGGGTTGTGTTTCTGCGCTCTGAAGCAGGTGTCACAAATGGTTCTGCGACATAAGCCAACTGGCAACTTGGAATCTGATTGAAAATATCAGAGATAATATTAGCGAGTGGCCGAAACGCCAAGTCTCCGGAGCTGTTCGATTGGGCCGGCATGGCTGCAAACCCAGCCCATTCTGCCTTGCCACCTGGCCCCACTTTCAAGATCTTGTCCTCTGTCAACTTCAGGCGTATTTGCGAAGTATCAGGACAAGAATCAAACAAGGAATGGATGAGGGTGGCATAGGGGATCTGGAGATACCTCTTGATATCCTTGAAGACCGCTTTGCGTTCCTGAACGAGGTCTTCTGTGAGGTAATCACTTTGTGAGGTTAAATGCTGAACCGGTTGTGTATCCGAACGAAGTAGCGGCCCGGGAAAACTTGGTCCTGGCAGCGTAGTGGGAGGGATGCTTGTCATGGCGAAGGCAAAAAAACGACAGCTAGATGTTCACTAGGAGAGACCTGAACTGTAGATTAAGCGTGCTGCAATGCCGTGATTACTGTTATCTTGGAGGCTGCCCAGATTCCCAGGGTCATGTGGGTGGAAATGCCTTTTTCGGCTTGTCTGAGACCACGTGCATGGAGATGCATCCCTGTCCCACGAGCTTGTCTCGCCGCTCGTAACCCTCCCGAAGTAGGATCGCTTTGCGAACAGCTCCGTTACGAAGTGCTACCGTTGTGCACCCAATAGGTATCGTGATGGCTGCTGCCTGTTTTGTTTATTGCGATGAAGTTGCTTGCTCTGGTCATGTCTTGCATCAATTGCAACTGTGCTCCGTGGACACCTCTCTTTGGGCGGTGGGTTGCATCTCGTCGTTCTAGAAAGAGGGGCGCTGTCACCTAAGAGTCTCATCCGATCTTGCGACGCTCGCGCTCGTTGCCTTGCGATAGACACGTTGTCCCAAATAAAGAGGCACAGGGTAAGCCCCATCGCAGCTGTCAGGCCCGAGGATGCACACATACCGGCTGGTTCAATCTGCGGATTCACTCAGGCTGTACGATGTTTGTGCCTGTCAGGTGTCTCTCGCCGATCCGATCGCAATACCGGCTGGCTACTCTCCCAGACAATTTGGGACATGATGCATGTGTCGACAGGTCATTCCTATGAAAACTGGCAAACACCTTCAATTTCCATGCCCGGGGCTAGCGAAGGAGGCCTGATTACCGCTCAGCCCCCTAGCCGATACGTGTCGAGTACGAGTTGTCGGGGAGAAACTGCCACGTACGGTAGGAGTTGCACGCACGTTGTCACGATAACATGAGGCGTTGAGGCAGTCTTATGTGACGAATCGACGTGTGGAACCCCGGTCGGTGGATCCGGCACGCTCGAGGTCGTTACCCCCGTTGTTACCCAGGGGGATTTGGTTACCTTCAGGCCCAATGTACGGTGTTAAAACAAATGCACTTGGCAGTGTTGACTCCTCAATAAGTACATATACGCGGAGACAAAACATTCTCGGCGCGTACATGATATGGATAGCGGAGGCTGGATATGCAATACGCGAGCTCACATGTTCATCAAACCGAGCGCATCACAGCTCTAAAACTGTATGGCTCCGAGCTCCCCATCTTAATCATCTAGGATAGTCTGTACCACATTCGACACCCTCAGCTGCCTCAAATCCGTATAAGTCTGCGGCACCGCAGTCTCATCAGTTCCCCGCTCAGGTCACATCAATGAGCATACGATCACGAACCTGACCGCAGCCCACAAAAATGATGGGCTGTCCTGTCACGTAGGTCATGGAGAGTGCAGCACCGACCTGTTCAACACAGATCAGCACGGGCGCATCCCCGGCAAACCCGTTGGTATCAGAGGCCATACCTTGTCGTCGACGGTGTCCCATTTAGTAATCAGCATGCCATCGATGCCACGACTCTTTCCCGTGGAGGCGCCCGAGAAGTCGCGCAGCGCACGATCGAATTTGGTCAGCTGGTCGACAGCCTCATTGCCCACCAAGGCTTCTCCGACGAAGATAATCTTATCTGGGTTATTCACAGCGACGAGCTAGGATGGATCGATGTATGTCATTGCATGCACCGCCGAACGACAGACAGAACTGATCTTGGCCAATGCCCTCATCAGCGGCTATGTGCACGTGAGAATATGAGTACCGAAGCAAGGGAGACATCAGTGAATGATGGCCATACCTCGTTGTCCTGCATGCGACCAGCCGTATCGATGAGCACAACATCAAAATCATTGTCCTTCGCTGTGCAGGAGGGTCAGCTCAGCACGCTGGCCTTGTTAGGAAAACCTCTCATACGCGATAGCCTCCTTCGCAATTCTTGCAGCGTCCTTTCCATACCCTTTTTCATAAAGCTCCACGCGACTCCTGCTGTTATTGGCGCCGTCAACCTCGAGCATGCTCAGGTTGCGCACGTGAACTCGGAGTTGCTCGACAGCATCGCTCCTGCAAATTGCCTTGGTTGGGCGGGGAGCGAAAGGACGCACGTGGATGCTCGCCTGAAAGTGTCACAAGCAGCAATCAAGACGCGCAAGCTGTTCTGGATGAGCCAGAAACAGACCTTGGACAGGTTGGCACTCTTGCCGACCCCATTGACACCTACGAACACGATGTTGTACGGAATTCGTTGTTGAGAGGAGGTGACAGGTGAGGTGAGTTTCGTCCGAATGGACAATAACAGATTGGCGGAAGTCGATAGTGCCGTTCGAACGGCGTTGTTCGTCGCTAGATAGTTCAGTACGACAGAAAACGACGCATCGACGCGCACATACTCTGGAATCCGCCGACCTTCCTGCCCCTCGCCGACACTTTCATACACCCTGTCCGCAATCTCTTTTGCGACGTTCTTCTTCATGAGATATTGCTTCATACCTTCTAGCACCGGTTTCAGGTCATCTTCGGTCAGCACCTTCGACCCCGTCAGACGTGCAAAGAGGGAACCTAGTGATCCCAGAGAGCTTGTGGATTGTTTCGTGGTATTCGACCGAAGTGCTCGCGCGATCACGTCATCTGTTTCGTCTTCCTTTGAACCAAAGTCCCAGTCCCTGGCCTCATACAGCCCTCCCTTGGTTCTCGTTCCCAAAGACGCTTCGTCGGCGAGATTCTGCAAATCAACCATCAGACGCCGATTGGCGTCGGTGTCTGCCTTACTATCGAGGCTAAAGTCCAGCGATGCCATGTCGGACTCGCTGGGCGTCTCCCGACCGTGCCAGTCGCGTTTCCTCGAGCCATGCCCTCTCCACGTCGGACGGTTTGGACTGTAGTCTCTCCGGGGTGCCCAGGGCTCTCCGTAGTACCCCGGGTCCCTGTCCCTATCTCGGTCTCTGCCCTGATCCTGGTCCCGGTCCCAGTCATTCCTGCGATCATCTCTGGCACGGGTATCCTCATAGGCGCGGTACTCCCTCCTATCAAGAGCGTACCGCGGCCGGTTCCCGCGTTCGCGGTCCGGCCACGCATCCCTGCTCCTCTCTCGGTCTCTGTCTCTGTTGTCCCAGAATGCCAATCTGGCGATGTGCGCGCTGGACAGAGAAGAGGACGCAGGTCCTCGTCCTGTGCGCTCGCTGCCGTTCTCGAGTACTCGGGTTTCGCGAGGAGGACATGTCGGGCGAGTCTGCGGTGCACTGACCGGAGTCGCTTTTCGGACTACAAACATCAGCTTTGTTTGGCCGATTTTATGTACATTCCTAAAAAGCGATGGTCATGGCAGCAACGCTCGCCATGATGACATCCCACCAGACCTAGAGGATCTCAGAGAGTTTGGTTGTAAACTCATACACGAGGCCGGCGTCCTTCTCAAACAGTGCATTCGCCCCCATGGCCGATTATTCGTAACGTGCCTGCTCCATCCTGGGCCGTTGCTACCGCCCAGATTCTGTACCGGCGCTTCTGGTATGCGTCCTCGATGAAGCAGTTCGATATAGGGGTCAGGCGTCGCTCTTCCTTCCCCGTCCGAGCTATTGAGCTTCACAGGTGCCCCCTCCGCTGACAGGACGTGGGCATGGGCGCACTCTACCTCGCCTCCAAACTCGAAGAGTGTCCGCTCCGGATCCGGGACCTCATCAACATCTACGACCTCCTCCTCCAACGCAACACACACGCGCTCACCCCGCCCACCACACGCGTGCACGCGGAACGGTTCCAATACGCGCCCATGTCGTATTTCGGCAACACATTTTACGACCTCAAGGACGCCATCGTCGTCGCCGAAATGCAGATCCTCAAACGCCTCGGGTTTAACGTCCACGTCGTGCTGCCATATGGCACACTTATTAATTACCTTCGCGTGCTCGGCCTCATGGATCACAAGGACGCGTGTGCGAGGGCGTGGGACTACCTGAATGACGCGTGCGTGGTTTGACTGGGCTTGCAAGCAGACTGCAGACACCGGCGTGTGCGCTGTATGCTGTCCCGACCATCGTCAGCGCAGCGATCCTCCTTGCCGTGCGCCAACTGGGCATCTCGCTTCCTTCCACGCCACCCAATTGTTGGTGGGATCTGTTTGATGTCACCTGGGATGATGTGTGGAGCATCTGTGGACAGATTATGCGATTCTATCGGGACCGCGCGGAGGAGGAACGTGTCGAGGTGATGAACATGATCAATAAGAAAGTGCGAAAATGGCTTGAGGAAAAGAACCGCTCGAGCTAGCACTCTTGCATGTGTCGTCATAGTCAGCAAGCAACGTTTTTTTATTTTATTTTGAGGGGGGTGACGATGGATGATGACAGCTCTGGGAGCACCGTAGGCTGATTCTGCCAGCGGGGAAAAAATGAGTCTCTGGAGGGGAGTCGAACCCCGCTCTCCTGCGACCATCTTCATGATGCCGAGTATCGTATCTCGCCTACACACATGGACTCTTCTGGTACTGGCTACCTGTAGGCCGTAGCGCAAAGGAACGCGTGTCTGGTTGAGTTGCCATATGCTTTGGCAAATTCGGCAAGCGCGCCAAAAGGAGGGAAAGCGCGGGGATACACACGCGGGGATAGCAGAGACCCTTTCCATCCCCAGAGACAGGGAAACATATGGGTAGTTCACTGGACTGTTTATGGGACATCTCAAGGATTAACATAGTGTGCGTAAAAAAAGAGCTCCTGTCCACTAGCTACCGCATCTTTATCATGCTTGCCTCGCCTTCTTTTCCTGCCCGCCAGCAGGCAAACCACTGTCGGAGGCCTTCTTCCTTTCCAAATACTGCTGTACAGGTTGCAGAGTAATCCCAGGCTCGCCTAGTTTCCCCATGGTGTCAGAGTGAGCATCTGATACTTCCCTGTGCACATCCTCCAGGAGACTGTCGTCGAGTGAGAGAATGGGATAAGATCTCTCCGCCTTCTCGTAGTACTTTAGAAGAATGTCTCCCACGCAGATGACGGCAGCGCATTTATCTCTGTATGTCGCAGAAAGGGTTGTGTAGGCTGTCTGACGGTCAGAAAACGAGGTGAAAAAGCTGTGCCGGGGTGTTTGTTTAATTGCACCAGGGAACACCTCGTTAAAACTTTCCAACTGAGCAATGGGGCTGTCAGTCGGGGAATCCGTATCGGTGTGACGAAATAAAATCCACATAGCACACCACCATAGAGATTCGAGGTCATGCAGGAAATTCATACGAAATGGAGGATGATCACGGCGTTCTTGCAACGTAGCTGGCCGTGGCACAAATTTGTAATGTTGAGCCTCCACCTCAACAGCCAGAAAATTAATTGTTCCCTATCAACCATAAGTATATGGTACAACTAGTCGATAGTCCCTTACCGTTCGAACATCATGTGAGACTTTAGAGTTGACGTTCTTGGCGAATTCGAAATCTGTCAGTTTCCCAGTCCACTGACCATTCTGCTTGACTCGCAATATGTTGGCAACGCTGACATCGCGATGTACCCATCCAGCTTTGTGTAAATAATACAAGGCTATTCATTGTATAAGTGGTCGAGCACCAAGAGGAGTGACTGGAATTGCCTACCTCGCTGCGCACCAGACAAACAAACGAAGCAGTCAGTCAGCCGAGTTTCATCCTTGAGAGGGAATCCGATTTCATCGAAAACAATCCGAGTGTGCACCCTGCGCAGGATTGGTAAATGGACACTGTGTCGCGTGTATTCGGCTGGTGGGGGATCAGACTCTGGTATATGTCCTGTGCTGGGAAGATGTCGCCTTCCAGAATGGATTGGGTCGATGTGGATATCGATCCACTCCAAATGGTTATCCCCCTCCTCCGTAGGGCTGAATGTCCGATCGGGCTGTCCAAAGATGGCGACGTCTTCATAAACCCGGATTCCAACAATGTACTTCCGCGCCTCTGCTGCTTCTTTCTCACCCAGCTTGTCCCGAATGTCCTTGAAGATATTCTCAAGGATTGCGCCCTCTGGCTCGCGGTCTTCATCTCGCCAAGAGTCCTTTATCACGATTGTCTTCCCGTCCTCATCCTGTGCTTCATATACTCGGGTGCCACGCCCGACCATTGCATCTGCCCCAAACGTAGCCAGTGGACGTGTCGTGGTGAAAACTTTATCCTTGACCTTGAACCTGTATTGAATTTTCTCGTCAACATGGATTCGCTCGACAGTGGGATCCCATCCCAGCCCTTCTCTACTCTTCATGCCAATTAAGTAAAAGAAAGAGATGATGTGATCAATCTCCTGGGTATTCATAATCAGAACCAAAAACAAAAGCGGAGAGTAGTTACATTCCATACCGTTGTGAAGTCAATGGCCTCTGACACTGCAAGGAACGTACGGTTACTGCACCAAACTCTCATGTCTGTGTTCTCAATTGTGACTCCCAGCGCATAGCGCCGAAGGGGATCTGTACGCATGATCTCATGGAGGCTCCATATTATCTTTTGTTCATTCTGATGTAGCAAAGTCCATAAAACAGAACTGAGAAGAGGTATTTGCCACGTACGTCACGTTTTGCATCAGGACCTCTGGCCTTCTTGAATTCAAATGGAATGACAATGTCGAACCAGTGAGTCACTTTTGCAGCAGGACGCCGGTATACGATATTCGCATCTGGGCGGGTTGTGTTTCTGCGCTCTGAAGCAGGCGTCACAAATGGTTCTGCGACATAAGCCAACTGGCAATTGGGAATCTGGTTGAAAATATTAGAGATGATATCAGCGAGTGGCCGAAATGCCAAGTCTTCGGAGTCGCTCAATTGGGCCGGCATGGCTGCGAACCCAGCCCATTTTGCCTTTCTACCTCGCCTCGCTTTCAAGATCTTGTCCTTTTTCAACTTCTGGCGTATTTTCGAAGCATCAAGGTAAAGACCGAATACGGAACGGACGAGGGTGGCATAGGGGACTTGGAGATACCTCTTGATATCCTTGAAGACCGCTTTGCGTTGCTGAGCGAGTTCTCCTCCGAGGTAATCACTTTGTGAGGTTAAATGCTGAACCGGTTGTGTATCCGAACGAAGTAACGGTCTGGGGACACTTGGTCCTGGCAGCGTAGTGGGAGAGATGCTTGTCATGGTAAACCCAGCTGCAAAAAAAACAATAGCTAGACGTTCACTAGGAGAGAGTTGAGCTACAGATGAAGGATGAGCAAACGTGCTGCAATGCCGTGACCGGCTGTAGCGAGATACGGGTAACAGTAATCTAAGCCTTCGATTGTCTCAAAATCTTGGAGGCTGCCCAAATTCCCAGGGTCATGTGGGTGGAAATGCCTTTTTCGGCTCGTCCGAGACCACGTGCATGGAGATAAGCGCTGGGTAAGTACACCCGCCCCTCTGTCCCACGAGCTCGTCTCGCCGCTCGTAATCTTCCTGGAGGATCGCTTTGCGAACAGCTCGTTCCACGCTCCCTGAACGTTACGGGGTGCTACCGTTGTGCACCCACTAGGTGTCGTGATGGCTGCTGCCTGTCCTGTTTATTGCGGTGAAGTTGCTTGCTCTGGTCATTTCTTGCATCAATTGCAACTGTACTCCGTGGACACCTCTCTTCGGGCGGTGGGTTGCATCTCGTTTTCGAGAAAGGGGGGCGCTGTCATCTAAGAGTCCCATCCGATCTTGCGACGCTCGCGCACGTTCCCCCGGGTACATCGCAGCCTAAACATGACCGGTGAGTTGGACGAACGTTCCCGGAGGCAAATTTCTGACCCCCGAGTACCTACATGAAAGCGGTCGTTGCCTTGCGATAGGCACGTTTTCCCAGATAAAGAGGCACAGGGCAAGCCCCATCGCAACTGTCAGGCCCGAGGGGATGCACACATATCAGCTGGTTCAGTCTGCAGATTCATTCAGGTTGTACGACGTTTGCGCCTGTCAGGTGTCTCTCGCCGATCCGATCTCAATACCGATTGACGGGTACTCTCCCAGACAAGTTGGGACATGATGCATGTGTCGACAGGTCACTCCTCCAAACGCCTTCAATTTTCATGCCCGGGGCTAGCGAAGAAGGCCTGATTACCGCTCAGCCTCCCAGCCGACACGTGCCGAGTATGAGCTGTCAGGGAGAAATTGCCAGTACGGTAGGAGTCGCACGCACGTCGTCACGATAACATGAGGCATTGAGGCAGTCTTATGTGACGAATCGACGTGTGGAACCCCGGTCGGTGGATCCGACGCGTTCGAGGTCGTTACCCCAGTTGTTATCCAAGGGGATTTGGTTACCTTCAGGCCCAATGTATGGTGTTAAAACAAATGCACTTGGCAGTGTTGACTCCTCAAAAAGTACATATACGCGGAGACAAAACATTCTCGGTGCGTACATGATACAATCTCGAATGGATAGCGGAGGCTGGATATGCAATACACGAGCTCGCATGTTCATCAAACCGAGCGCATCACAGCTCTAAAACTGTATGGCTCCGAGCTCCCCATCTTAATCATCTAGGATAGCCTGTACCACATTGGACACCCTCAGCTGCCTCAAATCCGTATAAGTCTGCGGCACCGCAGTTTCATCAGTTCCCCGCTCACGTCACATCAATGAGCGTACGATCACGAACCTGACCGCAGCCCACAAAAATGATGGGCTGTCCTGTCACGTAGGTCATGGAGAGTGCAGCACCGACCTGTTCAACACAGATCAGCACGAGCGCGTCCCCGACAAACCCGTTGGTATCAGAGGCCATACCTTGTCGTCGACGGTGTCCCATTTAGTAATCAGCATGCCATCGATGCCACGGTTCTTACCCGCAGAGGCGCCCGAGAAATCGCGTAGTGCACGATCGAATTTGGTCAACTGGTCGACAGCCTCATTGCCCACTAAGGCTTCTCCGACGAAGATAATCTTATCCGGGTTGTTGACAGCGACGAGCTAGGATGGATCGATGTATGTCATTGCATGCACCGCCGAACGACAGGCAGAACTGACCTTGGCCAATGCCCTCATCAGCGGCTATGTGCACGTGAGAATATGAGTACCGAAGTAAGGGAGGCATCAGTGAATGATGGCCATACCTCGTTGTCCTGCATGCGACCAGCCGTATCGATGAGCACAACATCAAAATCATTGTCCTTCGCTGTGCAGGAGGGTCAGCTCAACACGCTGGCCTTGTTAGGAAAACCGACCGTGCGCGATAGCCTCCTTTGCAATTCCTGCAGCGTCCTTTCCATACCCTTTCTCATAAAGCTCCACGCGACTCCTGCTGTTATTGGCGCCGTCAACCTCGAGCATGCTCAGGTTGCGCACGTGAACTCGGAGTTGCTCGACAGCACCGCTCCTGCAAATTGCCTTGGTTGGATGGGGAGCGAACGGACGCGCAACATGGATACTCGCCGGAAAGTGTCACAAGCAGCAATCAAGACACGCAAGCTGTTCTGGATGAGCCAGAAACAGACCTTGGACAGGTTGGTACTCTTGCCGACCCCATTGACACCTACGAACACGATGCTGTACGGAATTCGTTGTTGAGAGGAGGTGACGGGTGAAGTGAGTTTTGTCCGAATGGACAACAACAGATCGGTAGAGGTCTTGGGTGTGAGGATTCTAGTCAGCGAAGTCGATAGTGCCGTTCGAACGGCGTTGCTCGTCGCTAGATAGTTCAGTCCGATAGAAAACGACGCATCAAAGCGCACATACTTTGGAATCCGCCGACCTTCTTGCCGACGAGGCCCTCGCCGACACCTTCACACACCCTGTCCGCAATCTCTTTTGCGACGTTCTTCTTCATGAGATGCTGCTTCATACCTTCTAGCACAGGTTTCAAGTCATCTTCGGTCAACACCTTCGACCCCGTCAGACGTGCAAAGAGGGAACCTAGTGATCCCAGAGAGCTTGTGGATTGTTTCGTGGTGTTCGACCGAAGTGCTCGCGCGATCACGTCATCTGTCTCGTCTTCCTTTGAACCAAAGTCCCAGTCCCTGACCTCATACAGCCCTTCCTTGGTTCTCGTTCCCAAAGAGGCTTCGTCGACGAGATTCTGCAAATCAACCGTCAGACGTTGATTGGCGTCGGTGTTTGCCTTGTCGAGACTAAAGTCCAGCGATGCCATGTCGGATTCGCTGGGCGTCTCGTCACCCCACTTTCGCCCCGCTTTTGCTTTCTTGTTTCGCTTAGACTCGTTACTGAGAAGAAATGAGACGACGTGACGCGTAAACTAGGGAGGCTCACTCTGACGTAGGGAGACTGTCTCGGCCGCTTTCTGACTCGAGACGCGATATCCCCCTACCTCCGCGCCTGCCTCCACGACCCCGTAACCTGTTCTTAAGTGCCTGGACATTTCTCGCTATCTGTTGTTCGTCCTGTGGCGCCTCCGGGGACTCCGAAGGCACTGTAAAACAAATGTACATTGGAAGAGCGACGAAAAGGGTCAAAGTGAGAACGCACGCGCATCGAGATCATCTAAAGGGAGGCTAGGACCGCTGTGCTCGACGTGCGTGACAGGTCTGAATCGGGACCTGCGTTCCTACACGACGTATGAATATGTTCTGCGAGCGTGTCGTTCGCATTCGTTACCTGTGCGGCCTTTTCTTCGATACCCTTTAACGACTTATCAAACACCTTGTCCCAACCCTCGAATGCGCCTACGAAATTCCAGGGAGTGGCCTGATCGCGCGCAGCAGAGGCAGCCGGTTTACCGTTGTTCATGGCGTGCAGCGAGGCGACGAAGGTGGCAAGAAAAGGCTCGAAGAGCTTGATGAAGAGCGCCTTGATAGCTGCCAAGAGATCGTCGACATAGGTGAGTTGCAAGATGCGTTGGTACGCCACCTGTTTGGAAGGGAGGTTAAGACAGCGCGGGACTGCTTGGACGGGCACGTACGACGAATATGAGCTCGAGGTCGTTCACGAACGTCCATTTGACTGCATAGCCATCCTTTTCGTACCTTTCTTCCGTGGTTCGCCCTTCAATGAGTGCTTCTCGGATGAGGGAGTTGACTGGCGATGCGGCGGAGGAAGCTATCTGAGAAGCTTCCGGCGTGAACGAGCGCGACCAGAGCACGACTCCTCCTGCAACCAAAGTTCAAGCGCGCTTGAACGCCGTCTGGAATAGCGTACCTTTGTGCGAAATGGAGCAGTGATCCAACATGTTCAATATGTAAGTCAAATGCGACCTCAGCCTGCAAGGGCGCACACGTATTGCGTAATTTTGATTGTGAGGGTATAAATACCAGGTCGGGTATGTACAGATTTTTAAACTACAGACGTCCAACGCTATCTGATGGCTACAATGAAGTTGGCGGCATAAAGGTTACGGGGATGATCCGTCCAGCGAAATGCGTGGTGCAAAGCGGAGGACGGAATCTACGCGAGGTGACGCGGACCGCTGCACCTCGCCCGAGACAAACTCTGTTTCGCTCTGCCATGGTTCCCCTCTACTGCCAAAACTCGTACTCGAATAATGTTGTACAAACGGGTTGTGAGCTTGCTGTTGTGAGGAAGACCCGGAAGGATGGACGCTTGACCATCCAGATACCCGTTCGTCCGGGAATTTCACGTTCTGCATCGGTGGACTGGTATACTGCGAGATTTGCCCAAACGGAGGCGGGACAGCGGGGGAGTAGTGTGTGTACACACCCTTTTCAGCAAGCGCGGACGTGTACTCGGCGCCCGAGTCTAAGCGAAGGACAGGGGTGGTACCGGCCTTGATGGAGTTCATGAACTCGGACGAGGGCGGTGTGCGCCTACGCTTGCGGGCGCGTAGGTAGAGGATCATGGCCAAGACGAGTAGCACGAGAAATACGACACCACCGATCACGCCTCCGGCGATGGTGCCTGCGTTGGACGTGGAAGATGCGGCCGCTACGACGGGCGAGGCGGATTGGGATTGTGTGTGTGTGGCCGGGCTGGGCGTAGCGGAAGCAGTGGTGGTAGAGGGGCTGGAGAAGGTCGCGGAATTGCCGGTGCACGACGTTGAACGTTGGGGGCAACCAACGGGAGGGCTCTGGAGAGGGGTCAGCAGTAGACCGGACTGACGACTGGGTGCTCACGCGGAAATTGGACCCAGAGGACGACATCTGGGCGATGGAAGGGCGAGAACGTCGAGGTACATAAACTGTCGTGGAAATCAGCGCTGGGAATGGGATCAACTGGTGAGACACAGATCACTGCATCGCCTCGTTCATGTGGCGGCTGATGCCCATTCCACGACTCTCACTTCGACGCCCACCCACGATGAGAGTCGTTCCCGTGCTCGTCAGACAGGATAACTACGCCTACTTGATCATCGACGAGCCTTCCAACAAGGCCGCCGCAGTCGATCCATACGACGTCCCCAAAGTGCAGGCTGCCGCGAATCAGCTGGGGGTCTCCATCGTTGCCGCGATCACGACCCACCATCACGACGATCACAGCGGCGGGAACGAGGTTTGTCCCCACTCACTGGCCATCTGCCATCATCTCACTGCCAAACCGGCGACTAGACTTTCGTCAGTGTCCTGTTCATGGCTGGCATCCATCCATATCATGATATGCTTATACTAGGCTGCAACCTACCCGGGCGTACCCATCTACGGTGGGAGCACGCAGGTGCTTGCACTGTCGAAGCTTGTCAAGGACAAGGACGAGTTCGTGATCGGCGACAATGTTCACGTCAGGTGTGCTGTCCCTCGCTTGGGCTGCAAAGCGAGTGTTGATGCTCGAGCAGATGTCTGGCAACGCCGTGCCACACACAGGACTCGATCTGCTACTACATCACCGACGCGTCCAACAAGTCCCAGGCGGGCGGCGTCTTCACCGGTGACACCCTTTTCCAAGGTCAGGTAAACCGATCGTTGCATTGTACATGCCATTGACGCACACAAGGGGGTTGTGGCCGCTTCTTTGAGGGCAACGGCGAGCAGATGCACGCGGCGTTGTCGTACCTGGGAGCGTTGCCCGACGAGACCGTTGTGTACAACGGACACGAGTACACGCCCGGAAGTGCTGCTTTTGGGAAAGCGGTCGACCCCACTAACCCCGGAATAGCCCGCCTTGTGAAGCTTGTCGAGGACAACAAGGTGACGACGGGGCTGTCTACGATTGGGGATGAAAAGGAGTGGAACGTGTTTATGCGCCTGGACAGCGAAGCGGTCAGGTAAGTCGGCGGGATGTCTCAGGTGGCTGATGCTGACACATTGGACTGCAGGGCCGCTACGGGTGTCACGGGCGAGACCGCGATCATGGACAAGCTGCGGGAGATGAAGAACTCGTTCAGGGGTTAGCCGGTGGAACTGGAGTACATAACTCGATGTATTGGGGGTCGTTTTTGTGCGAATACAATGTGCTCGTCAACCAAACGGGACAAGGGTCAGTATCGTATGGAGAGCGCTCTAGCCGAGCCCGACGACCTTCGATACGGCGGAGCGGGCGTATGGAATGTAGGATAGGGAGTACCAGGCGTATGCCAGGTACTCGATGACGACAAAGACTGCGGAAGCGGGTGAGATGATGGGAAAGGGCGGAGGGCGGAAGTTACCGATGCAGAGGACCTGGGGAGGGGTGAGTGACAAGATGAGGGTGATCGCCGAGGGTACAGACCCCGTTGCCAATGGCAAAGGCACCGACAAAGACAAGGACGATGGAGGCGAGAAGGACGATGGTCGCGAGGAGACGGACCGGTTTGAACATCTCGGAAGGGAAGGGTGAGACAGGGACGAGGATAGCAAGAGATACGGGATTACCAGTTTGAACTGGCTTCCGAACTATATTTGACATCGTTGAGAGCGGGTTGTGTCTGGAGATAATCGGGCTTACCCCAATGAGAAAGCCCGTCCCGGCGAGAGAGACGACGATGCCGATGGCGTAGAGGGCTGACAAGGGTTTTTGGGATAAGACGGGGAGAGAGACGGCTGACGTACTGGCGAAGCTGGTGAGCTGGCCCAGGAGCAGCAGGATGCTGCCCAGGAGGCTGAGGCCGAAGCCGAGGATGAGACTGCGGAGGAGGTGAGCGCGCGTGAGTGAGGCGGGCGAGTACAGACCAGCCGACGAATCCATAGAGACGCTGGGTGCGGGTGAGGCCGAGGAAGCTGAAGGCGGAGTCGCCCTCGAAGAACTGGTTGTCTGTCGCGGCCTCGAGGTTGAACCAACCTTTGGAGGGCATGGTAGAGGAGGAGGAGGAGGAGGAGTACTGAAGTGGCGGTGCAGTCTACCTCGTGTCGTCAACGAGGCCGTCAAAAAACCCGTCCGCGTCTTGGTCGACGACTACGATGGACCCGCCCACATTCTCGCGACCAGCGGGCACGCCGCCCCCGTCGATGGGCTCGCCGTCGCACATCGAGAGCCTGTTCCAGTCCATACAGCCAAACCCGCACGGAAACAACTCCGCACCAGCAACCCCTGCGCTCTCCCCGACAGACCCGCCCCCCTCCTCCGCAGCGGACAGGCAGAGCGCGCTCCTCTCCCTCCTCTACCCCGCCGCCACCTCCGTCCCCGCCCACGCCCCCCTCATCCCCCCACAGCCCCCCCACCAGCAGATCCCAACCCCCGGCCAGTCCCCCTCAAACTCGAGCGAGACGCAGGGCAAGATCCTCCTCGAGCAGCTCATGGCAGGGTGAGTCCTCCTTATCCCGCCTCGTGCACGGACCCCCGTTCTATATCTGCCTCGCCATGCCCCGGCCTGCGCAGCTGATCCTTTCTCCTCGCTGACACGCCTCACCCCACACACGAGGCACTCTGCTCCTCCTTTTCTTCCCATCCTCGTCGTCCTCCCCCTCTTTCATCTCGCATCCCATGGCCTCCTGGGACTACTTTGATACTTTCTTTACTGACCCTCTCCACAGCACCGCTCCGCGATCAAACTACGCCGACCCCCCTCCCCTCCCGCCCGCCACGTCCGCCCCGCTCCAGCAACCCCCGCTCGAGTCTTATCACCCTTCAGATGCCTATGTCCCCCAGGAGCCTCCGAGGGAACTCCCATCGCCACCCCAGCCGATCCCCGTCTCACACCCCCAACAGCACGCGCCTCCGTCCCCGCGCAAGTCCATGTTCGAATTCATCTCCCCCTTCGATGCGCTTGCCTCCAACTCGTCGACCGTCAAGAAGAAGCCCGTCCCAACTGCACCCGCCAGTACCTCCAGCGGCAACGAAGACTCCTGGCCCTCCGCGCCCCTTGGCTCGCTCAACGATCCAAAGCGAAAGTCGGTCGAAAACCTCATCGACCAACTCACCCGGAGCCAGGCGCCCTATCCTGCCCCTCCCTCCCCCTCTTACGACACATTCACCACTACGGACGAGTATCCCCAGGTGGATCCCAACCAGATCAGCCCGCAACCGTCCCAGCAACAGCAGACCCGTCCGATGCCCCCGCCTCCTCTCCCACCCAAGCCCGGCCGCATCTCCCCCCCTCGCGCATCGCCGCCGAAGCCCCCCGTCCAGCAGCCGGCTCAACGTCCACAGGCTAGGTCTACCGAGTCCCCTGTCGGCCAGCCTATTCCCCCAGTCAGAAGAGATAAGGAGGGCTCCCCGGGACCCCGCCCGTCCTGGAAGCATGACGCTCGCGGCAAACCCGCCAACAAGGCCAAGTCTCAGCCGAGTCCCAGGTACGGATACTTTATTCTCATCCGTGCCTACCTCATTCTCGTCCAGCGCGCAGCCGCAAACGATTGTGTTCGATGTCTCTCAGCCTCTCGACGAAATACAGGCACCCAGGGATGCGGTCAAGTCAACTGCCATCGCCCTCGTCAAGCAAGATCCTATTTTCTTGCCTGGCACTACCATCGGAGCGACCCACTGGATCGCCTATGCCATGACGAGAGGTCGCGTCCGTGTTATCTCGCGCTCCAGCGGTGATCGCACCCTCCTTCAGTTGCCTACCGTCTTTGCGCCAGCAACCCAAGTCATCGACATGGCCGTTTATGGCAACAGGCTCGCCGGTGTCACATCCGATGGCGGTTTTGTCGTTTGGGAACTGCCCGAAGTTATCACCGATGATGTCCCGTACGTCCATGTGCGCTTTGCCGACCATTCCCAGGCTGAGATATCGCGTCTAGTGGACACCTCTTGCTCTGTATTGTACCGAGCGCGGATGCTGATCCATTGCACTCTGTCAAGTGGCATCCCAAACAGGCTGACACGCTTGCGGTTGCTTCCGATACAAAGATGTATCTATTAGATTTGGCGGAGGCTGCGCGTACATTCAGGGGTGAACCTCTGCCGCAAGTAGAGCTCAACCGTATCTCTCAAGTCTTTTCTATCCCTTCCGTAAGCGTGTGGTTCTTTCGCTTGCGCCCCATCTATTGACACATTCTGGTAGCGCCTGGTTGCGTTTGATTTTGATGTTCCTCACTTTGCGCTGGCGACCATTTCCGAGGATTCGACCCTGACGTTGTGGAACGTTCATGACAAGAGTCCGTTCTGGACACATCGTGTCCGTGGAGACGACCTTCCATCTTCGTTGACCTTTATCGACGACGGCATCGTCATCGGCCGCAGGAACGGTACTGTGTTCCAGTTGCTCTCTGTCATTACAAAGAACGTGCTTTCCACCTTCAAGTTTGTCAATGGCACCAAGGAAGACCCAGATATGTTCGGTCACGTCAACTACGACTCCAGGATTCAGACCCTGTGGGTTGCCAACAACCGCAGAGACAGTTTGATTGCGCTCAAGGTTGGGTTTGACGTCTCTGGCTCGCCATCTGGCGAACTTGTCCGGGGTGGCTTCTTCGAACAGGTCGTCGAGTTCTCTGGACCAAAGCCCACGATCCACTTTGTCATCCTCTCTGCGGATGCCGATCCTACTGGGGACGAGGCCCATGCTGCGTGTGTTGCCGCAAAGGTGCCTCCAGGTGAACTTGCCCTGGTCGCCTTCTCCGTCCACTCGACCGGTGTCGATCAGGTTCTTGTTCGCAAGGAGTGGCACGAGACTGCCCTTGTGAGCGCCGTTGCCAAGTTCCCTCCCTACGTGCAGCCCCAAGTTCCGACATCCGCACCACCCCTGGACGTCAAACCAGCTCGCCAGATACCGCAGGCACCTACCATGGCGCCGATCCCACAGCCAGTCTCTTCTGTGGTCCCCCCTGGTAGGCTGCGGACGCCGCCTTCCGAAGAAATTGAATCGGAGTTGACTCGTGACGAGACACGTGGATCCGAGGCAAAGGGAAAGAGCGCCAAAGGAAAAAACGTCGCCTTCAGAGATCGAGAGGATAGTAGAGACAAGGACAGGGGAGCGAAGACCGACCTAGGCATCAGTGACTCTAACGTCGCTCAGCTTGTGTCCAAGGAAATTAAAAAGAGCGAGGAAAATCTCCACTCGCGCATTGGACGATTGATCACAAAGGAAATGGACAAGCAACGTGAGTGTCATTCCAGGCGTGCTCACGAGTGTGCCCTGATTTACCATGTCGTTATCAGAACAACGGATTGACGAGGCCCGGGCCCAAGATCAATCAGAGGACATTAATCGACAGGAAAAGATTCTCAAATTAATCTCGACAGAGCTCACGAAGAACACCACGCGCGTGGTGGAGATGGCCGTCAAAAGTGAAATTCAGACCTCGGTCCTTCCCACCCTAGAACACATCACACGGACCGAGGTTCGGGCTGCGCTCAATGACCATGTTGGGCGGGGTTTGACAGAGTACATACAAAACGTAAGTCTCTTTGGTTTCGCCTAGCAGGTGGCCGACCACATCGATCGTCAGAACCTCCCCGTTGAGATTGAGAAGCTGATGCTCCGACCCGACATTTCGAATCACTTTGCAAGCATGCTTTCGACGAACCTAAACCCTCTTATCGAGAGATATGTCAAGGACACGGTTTCAAAGAGTTTTGTACCCGCATACTCTCAGCAGACGTCGGCCATGCACCAGGATATTCTGCGTGAGATGAGGACAGAAATCCTGAACGTGAAGAAGGATTCTATTACATGGCAAACGGAAGCGGCGCGGAGCCAGGAGGTTCGTACCTCGTATGATGACATTAGACATGCCCTCTCAAACATTTCATAGTCGTTGATAAGGGATCTCGAGCACTCTGTCAGGGTTCTCTCTGACCAAGTCAAATTCCTCACCATGAACGCGACGAATCTCCACCATCGGTTGCCCAGCAGCACTTCCCCCGTGTCCAGCATCCCCACGCAGTCTCTCCACCGCCAAGCAAACCTCCCACCTCCCACGCAGACAACTTACACCTCGCAACCCCTCAGCTATACGCAGCAGACGCAGGCACCGCCGATCCATGGCCCGTGGTACTCTTCCCCGAATATCGCTGCTCCTCAGGCCTCGCATCCTATCGCTCCGCCGCCGCCGCCGCCACTTCTTCCGTCTTCTCAGCGTTCTCCCCCGGTTCGGTCTGAAGAGTGGGATGACACTTACTTGGCGGTGCTGGGTACGCAGGACCCCAAGCAACTCCGAGAGCTGTTGGCGCGATCAAATCCAGAGATTGTCATGCCTCTTAATGCACCTGGACCGCTATCTCAGGCTGTTATTCTTACATTATTGCATCGCGTATGTATCGTTCGTTCTCTATTGTTTACGAGTCTGACTTATGCGTTCTTAGCTCGCTAGCATTGTAGGTGAGACGCCGCCTGTCGACGAAGCTTTCAAATCTGCGCTGTGGTGGCTTCAGAGAGCGGCCACTGTTTTGAACATCAACGTACGTCGTTTGCTGACTTGCTTTTGACGCTAAAGTTAATACGCTCTCTGGCAGGAACCTCTCATTTCCCCTTACATTGCGCGGGTCGTTCCTAACGTCAAGTCTATGCTGAACACCACGAAACAACGTTTGGCGATTCTCCCTGGTGGACCTCAATTGGTGGACTCGGCCAGAACTATCTCGGAAATACAAGATACTCTCGCTCGCAAACAAGTCTAAAAGCCGGTTGCTTTTCCTTTTTGTGTTTTGTATCCACGTTGTTTGGCGAAGGTTCCAAGACGGGAAAATTAAAATAAATAAAAGAGAAAAAAATGAAGCAGAACTTGTTTTCTTTTTCTTTTTTGGCCGTCTCAAAGCTGAAACGTTGACGTCCCCACGAGATGCTTTTTCTCCTAGTTCATGCCAGGTTCATGATGTTCGTGTGTAACGACGTGCCTTGTTGCTCCATCTCTTCTGTTTCCTCTCTTCGTACATAAAATGACGAGTCACCGCATGTAGTCGTTGGTATAATTCAGTGTTTCAATCAACTCGGGTCTTACACCAAGGTCGATGGAATGTGGTTGGCTGCTCGCCAGTCTCTGCGCGGATGGTCGAACTTGCCCACTCGCAGGTTCTCGGGAGTGTCAAGCTCCCTATCAGATCATCTCTTCCAGGAAATAACAATGAGGTAAAGATGCGTTCCGGTCACGCCGGGAACGAAAAAGTCACTCGCATTGTAGAATCGATCCCCCGCCCCCCTATCCCCCTACTGAGTGGCCAGGTGGTTCACCCGCGAAGCCCGCAAAGCCCGCCCACCGAGGATCAAGGGTGTCAAATACCATCAAAAGGCAGGCTTTCTGCGAAAAAGAGAAAGAGACGACTGAAGAGGGAGATCGGGCTGCCCCTTTCACACTCGCCGTTCACGGTGAGAGTAACCCGCCGATGGCACGTTCCTCGCCCGAAAGGACGGATGATCCAGATGGAAACAACAGGCGCACACAGCGTTTGTGGTATAAAAGCCCACTCGATGGGTCCAGGACAGACAACGCAGCGTCCGACACTGCTCACCGAACAGTCACTGTCAAAAACCCCATCCTCACACTTTTGAGTACTTCGTTGACGTGATCTCGATACCATGAACGACGTACGTATCTTGTCGTCGGGCATCCCCACCTGTCTTTTATTTGCTGACCTTGTTGTCCCCTAGGTGACTGCTATCCTCGTCGACGCCCACTGCGGAGGAGGGAATTGCGGGTGCCACGCCACGTAAGAAGTTTCTCTCCGCGCCGCCTCTGCAGATACTGAATAAACGTTAGCTGCGGATGCCGACCTCACGAGTGCAGGTGCGAAAGGCGCTGCTGAATGCTGTTCCTTGTGCCCTGCCTGGTCTCTCCCTCGTGGGTTCAAGATGCCGCGCATCAAACTGATACGGCGAACGCATGCACTTGTTTCTTGTAGTCCTATGATCGCTGTACATGATTTAAGGATTTATTCTTGCCTGATCTGTTGAGCTGTTCGTCCCCGCCGGTGTGAATTTCTATTTGAGTGCAACCGGCAAGTACTCACCTAGTTCTTGGTATCTCGATTTCCGTGGACTATCTAGTCGCTCTAACTGCTGGAGAAAGCCAAGACACTTCTGCCTGATCTCCGGGCCGCAACTATAGTTCTTCAGCAACAACCGGTTGTAGTATACCAACGAGTCCATGCACCCTGTGCCGTGCTTTTAATGACACTGAATCAACGTCGAGATATGGACTCACACTTGCTATCTGGCTGCTCGCTCAACAATTCTTCGATGATAGCAATTTCCTGTCGAAGCTGCTCCTCGCTCTCTCCTGTAAATCCGTTATGGACACGTAACGAGATTACACCAGTATGTACGCACCTGAACCTATTAGCCACCTATGATAGATCCACGCGCTCTGGTCGTCGGGGTCAGTGAACAATGCGTTGTGCACAAGGTCGAATTCTTTGTTTCGATGCTGTTCAAAACCACATCACACTAACGGCAGGGAAGGGCACATACCATCTTCTCGAGATTTGACGGGATCTAATTCACCAGCATTCCACAGAGAAAAGTAAACCTTTGAACGTTGATGCCATGCGCTGAAATTCGAGAAGCTCGCGCTAATTTTGCGCGTGGTGTACGTCAGCTCAGTCATGATGGGTCTTTGATCTGGCATATTTGCCAAAACGTATCTCCGGTAGTTCCAGGCAAGAACTTGGAGGGTGTGAGATCGTGCAAGGAACGACGTGTGTGCCGCCGGGCTTACAGTTTCGTGCGTCCGCATCGAGCATCTTCTCGACGACGGCCAACTCTCTCTGCCAGGTTGTCTTGCGCCATTGCGAGGATAGCTCACCGTCAACCACCGGTCCATCCGGAATATTCTCTAGGCACCATCGACGGTGATTCCATATCCAGTATACTTTGGGACGTTCACGCAGTGCCGCCATTGTCATCGACAACTCCTCGGCGAGTAGGTTATTAATGTCTTCGGGGGCACTGACAAGTCGTCACGTATATTTGCGAGAAGAATAGGCAAAATCGACGAACCTTTGAGGGAATATTCCATTGAGTATGATGTTCCGACGATAGTTCCAGACGGTGTAGAATTCTGGGTTCAGCTCGAGCAGGCGTTGGGTTTGATCAAACGCGTCCCGACTCCAGTCACGGGCCCTTTTCTGTGGAAGGGATTGATAGATGTACCCAAAAGTACGGCGTGGAAACATACACGAGAGAGGATATTGTCCGTCAGTGCGAGATACTCGGTGATCTGTGATCTCTCGCGTTCTCTCCTTGCTCGTATCGCTTCTGAGGAGTGCGGAACGCGTTTGATGTTGTGCTGCACGACGCTCGCGTTGACAACAGTATAAAAGATCTGTTCGTGACCTTACCATGACCAAGTAATCGTAGTATGAGTTTAATCTGTAACTAGCAGGAGCTGTGCCACTTGTCATCTTATCTATAATTAAAATATTAAATATTAGATAGTAATAATTCTTGCCGACGTGGGCAATGGGAATATACTAGTGGTATTTTGGCCGGTTCAACTCACAAAAAAAAGGAACAGTTTGTGAGCGAGTAGGCACGTCGGATCTGAAAAACTAGGAGCGGAATGATGGAAACGAGCAGAGTTCTCGACAGAAACTGGATGATCAATCTACTGGCGGCCTACCGTAAGGGCCAAACCAACATTGAAAGTTACATGATATGACATGCTTGAACTCGTAATTTGGAGCTGCTAGTATCGTGTGTTCTCGTATTTTAATCACACTTGCTTTTTCCCGCTGACCGTAGCCTGAAGCATTGGAGACTGTGCGAACTAACCAAAGTCAAGGGCAACGGGTACATCCAAAGGCTCCAGTGTATCGAGTCGCATCGTTGGCGTCTTCCAGTTTCGTGGGACGAACGCGCATACAGAGGTCGTATAGGAAAATCCTGTACGACGTACGTAGGCGCGTTCTATTAGGATATCAGTGCGAGAATAATACTTGGCGAGGAGATCCCGTTGCAGGCGAGCAGTTTAGGACAACAAACGTTCGGCTTGAAGCGCCAGTGAACTCGCATATACGGTCGTATTTCCCCATTTTCTCGAGTTAATCGATGAAATGATTGACAGAGATCGAAAGCCAGCGGATAAACTGACCTCGAATGTGGAGCTTCGAAAAGAGCTATGATTAAATGTTCTGAGTTCTGCCCTATCAGAACCCACTTGTATGAACTAACCAAAGTCGAGCTAGGTAATGATGATGATGAGGTATTGGGAAGCTACAAAATATTGGAATGACTACCTCGGCAATTTCCGACCTGGGACCGGGTTTTCAAACTGTAGTGGCCTCTAGGCATGTGCCCGCCAAAATGCCGTCCGTCGCTGAAAGGTCGTCAAAGCTCGGGAGTCTTTCCGCTCACTTTCCTTTGACGCTCCCCGTACCGACGCCTGCGACGCATCCACACTTGCTCACCATCCAGGACATCCATCGCGAAGAGGACCTCCTCCGAAATCCGTCGTCTTTCCGGGCATGGTCGACGGCCATACAGAACACCAGGGACGCGTTCAGCGCACTAATCAAGGAAGAACGTCGTACGAACTCTTCGCTTGAAAATAGCGCTCGACTACTCGGACCACTCTCGACTCCGCTTGTAAGGCGGTCCTTACAATGTCTGACCTACATCTACGAAGCCGCCCTTGTCCAGTTCCCGGGGTCCTTTAAGCTGTGGAAGTCGTACTTACGGATGAGGATGTCATACGTCCTTGGCGAACCGGTGCACAAGAAACAGTCGGGTGGGAGGAAAAAGTTCCCTGAGATGAAGGAAGCACTGGAGGAGGAGCAGGAAAGTCTGGAAGAGTGGGAGGGCGGGCTTGATGGTGTCGTCGGATGGGAGGAATGGAAGGCTCTTGTTGCAACGTATGAGCGCGCTTTGATGTGGTTGCCCAAGGTGTGCTCACGTCTCTGACCCGTCGTTAGGTCGTGCTGACGCATTGTTTAGCTCCCGCGCGTCTGGTTGATGTACTTCTCTCTCTTCTTTCATCCAATGTGCCCTTCCGTGATTTCGCATACCCATGCTCGGAGGACATTCGATCGTGCACTACGCACATTACCACCCTCCTTACACTCTCGTATCTGGGTCAGATATCTACTTTGGGCTGGAAGAGAAGGTGGCGCAACCACCGTCTCGGTATACCGCCGTTACCTCGCCGTAGACCCAAGCTTGACCGAGCACTACGCCTCCATCCTCCTTTCTCCCGCCGACTCTTCGCCGAGACCCCTGGAAGCCGCAAAACTCTTGCTATCCTTGGCAAGGAAAGCAGTGCGAGGTGAATATAGCAGCCCGGAGGGTAAGAGTTCGTATCAACTACTCGAGGACTTCATCGACGTTGTCGAACGCTTCTCCGATGAGGTTGGTTTCGATGTCTCTGACACCGTGAAATCAAACGAGGCAAACGACAAAGCTGACGTGGAAGCAGTCGCGAACGTTCAGAACACTGGCGCTCAGCAGGTTACCCAGCTCATCCGTGTGGCAGGCCCAGCAGTGCCCGTTTCAGCAGATGGAAAACCACTTCCAGCCTATGACGAGGACGAAGATCCCCTCAGCAAGCGGAAGTTAAATATTGAACGTATAATGCACAAGGACGGTCTTGAGGTCTATAAGGACCAAGCTGGTCGGTTATGGAGTGGGCTCGCAACATATTGGATCAAACGCGGCGAATTTGATCGCGCGAACAGCACATTCGAAGCTGGTATCGCATCGGTTCTTACCATCAGGGACTTCACCCAGGTCTTCGACGCGTATGTACAATTTACCGAGTCACTTCTCAGCGCAATGATGGCGAGCCTGGAGGAGCCGGACGAAGATGAGGATGAGGAAGATGCAAAGGAGACCGAACGTGAGCTGGATGTTAAAATGAAGGAATTTGAAACCTTGATGGACCGAAGACCATTCCTTCTCAATGATGTCCTTTTGAGGCGAAATCCGAACGATGTGCAGGAATGGGAGAAGAGAGTGGCACTATGGGGTGAAGATGACGAACGGGTACGAAGTGATCGGGTCCCTCTCGAATTCACTAATACCAATCAATCACTAGGTGGCTGAAACCTACACAAAAGCATTGGAAACTATTCAGCCTCGTAAAGCTACCGCTAACTTCCATCGCCTCTATATAAATTTCGCGAGGTTTTACGAGGAAGGAGGTGTTTCCGGTACAGCGGAGCCCAATCTGGATAGCGCCCGCAAAATCCTCGAGAAGGCGACGAAGGTCAACTTCAGGAATGTCGAAGACCTTGCCGAGATTTGGTGCGAATGGTCAGAGATGGAACTTCGTCATGAGTAAGATCTTACCCGATTGACATACTCGAATGTACTAATGATATGTAGAAACTACGATGAGGCCATCCGGGTTATGCAACGAGCAGCCGCCATCCCAAAGAACACAAAAATTAACTACCATGATCATGTATGTCCGCCTTAACTGCCTGCCAAAGTACTAACTAGCCTCCCTAGTCACTCCCTGTCCAAACGCGATTGTTTAAGTCGCTGAAACTCTGGTCGTTTTATGTTGATTCGGAAGAGTCGATAGGCACCGTTGAATCAGCCAAGGCAGTTTACGAGAAGATCATGGACCTCAAAATTGCGAATGCTCAGATCATAGTCAACTACGCCGCCTTTCTAGAGGAGAACCAGTACTGGGAGGACAGCTTCAGAGTGAGTCACTGGCCATGACACCTTTCCCTATAGTAACCTTCGACTGGCAGATATACGAGCGTGGAACGGAGCTTTTTACGTTCCCTATCTCATTCGAAATCTGGAACATTTATTTATCCAAGTTCGTGAATCGATATGTGCGTTGACCTCGTAAACGCTGCTCTCGAACAAGCCCAACCTTTTTCCTAGGGGGGGTCAAAGCTGGAGCGAGCGCGAGACCTCTTTGAGCAGGCACTTGAGAAATGCCCACCAAAGGCCTGCAAGCCATTGTTCCTCATGTATGGCAAGCTCGAGGAAGATTATGGCTTAGCCAAACGCGCTATGTCCATCTACGAGCGAGCTGCGCAAGTAGTCGCGAATGAAGACAAGTTCGAGGTATGCGCGTCTCCTACTAGGTGAACGATTGTCGAATGTTGAACGACAACAGATGTTCACTGTATACATAGCCAAGGCTACGGCGAACTATGGCCTGCCTGCTACGCGGCCCATATACGAACGGGCACTGGAGGTTCTACCAGACAAGCAAACTGCCGAAATGTGCCTGCGGTTTGCCGCTCTCGAGCGCAAGCTCGGGGAAATCGACCGCGCCCGTGCCATCTATGCTCATGCCTCGCAATTCTGCGACCCACGTGTCAACCCCAAATTCTGGGCAGAGTGGAACAGCTTCGAGATCGAAACTGGCTCTGAAGACACATTCCGAGAGATGCTACGGATTAAACGGAGTGTTCAGGCTCAATTTAACACGGAAGCATCCTACCTCGCCGCACAAACCTTGTCGGCTAAACAAAATGGAGCGCCTCCGGAGTCCGCCGCTCCACCAGCTGATGCCATGGCCGCTGCCGAGCAGCAGGCTAGCGTGGCTAAAGGGCCAACTTTCGTTGCTGCCAGAAAGGCGGTGTCTCCTACGCCGGAAGGAACCGAAGCACAATCAGTTCAACTGGAAGGTAACGCGGAAGAAATCCAAATATCAGACGATAATTTGTAGGGATTGTGTCGTACTTTCCGTCCTTTGTCGTACTATTTTGCATCCCATCTTTCCACCTCGACTGCACAGAGATCCTCCCATTTAGCCTCCCACCCGTCTTCAGCGAGATACGGCTGTTCAGCCCACTGAGAAATAGCGTCTCGGGACGCCTCGAACGTGACTGAGTGGCTCCGTAGCTTTTCTATGATATCCTTGATGAGAGTGAGGGACCGATGATATGGCTGTTCAACTTCTGTCATAGATTTGACTGTGTAGGATCAGCCGATAGCGGGACGACCCTGTGTTAAAATGATACCACACCAAATTTCTCGAGCGGCCACGAGACCCAAAGTGCTTCCGTTTGACACCATCTGGCGCCTTTCATTCTCTGAGCTTCATGGTATAATGCTTCCAGATTGTCTACCACGGAGCTCATGCGCCGTAGCAACTTTTGCTATACAATATCAACATGTCAGAGCTTCCATCGCATGGAGTTGAACCTTACGAGTTTAGCAGCTGCCGCATCGAGCTGGGCAATGCTCTTGTCCATGGTAGCAAGCTGGGGACCAACAATCTCGGACCGCGGCTGGCTATCCGGAGGAAGCAGTGAAAGCATATTACTACCGCGGGGAGGCGAAGCCTAAGATCGCTAATTCAGGGAATCACGAATGGCATGTACGAACTCGAGCTCTGTCCTCGCGTCAACCAAAGTCCGTGCAGCATTCAGCCCGTCAACAAGGACAATGTCATCCCATGTCTGCGATATCGAACGTAGTTCTTGGAGTAGCGTCCTCAGTTTGCGATGGAATGTAGACTCGGAAAGACGAGAGGGGGACGACGGAGGGATGATAGGTTGAGTATATTGCAGAACGGGGGAAGACGCAGGCGCCGATGGACCTTTGAATGATGCAAGACGTTTACTCATGAACGCAGTTGCCAAACCGAGTAGTATGTGATTTGGCGTGATTAGATTAGATAACGGGAAGCGAGACAAGGACGCGGCGGACGCGCAAAAGATTCAACCACTGGCAACACTGAGGGACGTGGTTAACAAGAGGCGACGGTCATTACAAGGCGAGAATTTCATCTACATGAAAGCACATTGGCTGTGTTAAAACGTACTAGGGCCTCTCTTACCTACTAGGTTCCTACTTCAAGGAGACTACCAATCTAGCGCAACGCAATTACATATCATGGACGATACTATCCTTCTTAGATCCGAAGCAGAGCTCGTTATCAACGAAGTAAGTGGCTCGTCGTACGTACCAAAGGGTCATCACAACCTGAACGTGTTACAGGCTCGCCGACAAAAATCAGAGAGAACGAAGGCTCTCGGCCTACCGATCCAACTGCCTGGAAAAGCCTTGGACATACATATCGAAGGGAATATAGCGTGGATAGCCGAAAACACGCATGTTGCCAAGAAGATTGACCTAAAGGCAAGCAGCTGAAGTCGTCTCTCGCTGAATGTTCGCCGAATCCTGGCACCAGTCGGGCAATACCTTGCAAGTATACAGGGGTCATACAGCGCCTGTTACTTGTCTGGCCTTCTACGAGGGTGGTCCCACCGCTGCTTACCGGGTGCTCATCACCGGATCCTGGGACAAGGCAAGTTCGACTCGGACGTTCACCGCATCTACTGTGCCAGCACTGAACCAACTCATAGACCATCAAAATATGGAATACCGATGTCCGTCATTTCCGTTGCTCTCGCCACCAAGATAGATAGTGATTGTCATAGACAAAAGCATTGATGAGTTCAACCGTTGCTCATGATGATTTCGTAAAGTGCTTGTTTGTGTTCCCCATCGCCGGGCTTTTGGTGTCGAGCAGCTCGGACAAAACTGTCCGATTTTGGTAGGGATATATTCACCTCTGGATGATGGTCTTGACTCACCAGCGCGCAGGGACCTTACCGACGCCCTGGAGGGAAAAATCGCATCTGCTGGATCCATCTCGGCACACTCGCGCCCTGTCGAATGTTTGGCTGGAGCTACTCATTCAGAGACGTCGGTCACATTGATGACAGCGGACACGATAGGCATCGTCAACATATGGAAGCTCGAAAGAGAATATGAACCGGACTCGCGATGGCGAAGTGTCTTGCAAGATACATTGAACTACCATCGAACAAGGATCACCGAGATCCTCTATGGAGCCGGTCAGATCTGGACGGGTAAACCCGAGTACTGGTCGTCCCATGCTGGATCGCTGATCAACCCATTTTCCAGCATCCTCCGACGAGACGGTCCAGATTACTGCCTATCCTCCTGATCCGGCTTTGACCAGGCCAATTCCTCCACTCCATCATCCGCTCCCGGTTCGTGCCGTTCTCCCGCTCCCGCTCACTGTTCTCGCAGAGCCCTACGTTGTCAGTGCTTATGGGGACGTGATTCGTTTATACGACCTTTCTACTATATCTGAGCCTGAAATTCTCGGAGAGATCGATGCTCATTGGCATGACGTAATGGCCGTCAGACTCTGGATGCAGAAAGATAAAAATGAAGCTGGTCAGACCACAATTGAGCCATGGATCGTCTCCATCAGTCTAGATGGGACGATACGCAAGTGGCGTTTTAGCGGTGAGCGAGATCCATTGTGTCACCAGACACAGTCAATTGAAACTCATCAGAACTCGCCACTTCCACGCCTGAGATCCCTGCCGGCAGAAAAGAGCCAGTCGTCGTTGCGCCGCCTCCAGAACCCGCTGGGGATGCACCGGATGCACCTACAGGCGAACTAACCGAGGACGAAGAACGCGAACTGGCTGCGTTGATGGAGGGAGAATGAGCTAGCATGAACATGTACCTATTTCCTACGTGTGCATTGGGTAGTGATCCCGCCATCCCGGATAAAATGGGTCCTCATCTAGCGTCCTCGCTTCCCAGTCCTTCGGAACCAGTCCAATTTCCTCTTGTTCCTTCGCCCATTCCCTGAGGGCAGGCATGACCTTGTGCTCGATATGCCACGTGCCCTTGTATTCCATGATCGGCCTCTTCCCTTCAAGCAACACTTTGAGGACCAGCTTCGGGATGTAAGGCTCCCGCCGGAAATCTGTGACAGGCGTGAAAAAGGCTTTAAAATTGAAAACGATAGCGCGGGATTTTGGCAAGCGGCGCAGTGTTTGCCAGTCGACGCGCAAGTGTATGTCGGAGAGTGGAAGATCTGGATCTTGTGTCTGACGAAGATTCCATTCTGCCTCGTCCATCTGCAAAAACACGGGTTCTCCAACCTCGAAACCCCAAGAGCCGCGTTGGATGGGTCTATCACAGGGCATCTTTGAGAAAAACCTACAAAACATGAGATGGCCAGATGTGAGACACGGATCTGATATCACCTGTCCATTGAGAAAGCCATCTTTTCCTTGTAATCAGGGACAGGCCCGTGAATCTGGTGTAACGGCTTTCCTATCTTCTGACTGAGATTCCAGCCAACGGCTGAGCATGACACCGCAGCTCGCAAGACGTACAGACCACTCTCAGGATCTTTCTGCGTGATAAAGAAGTCCTCTGGAACGTGTTCGAGGAGAAACAGGAGTGGATTGACCGTACTGGTATCCACCTTGACGCTAAAAATATTGTTTGAGAACACGCCCGTCCAATCATTATAGTGGAACTGGTTGGGGTATCTTCGGCATATGTATTGGATGACCATTTCCATGCATTCCCTGGACGCCGCTTCACTTCCGGGAAGCTCATCGATGACCAGTTTGCCGTGCTTTGCGTAGAGTTTCTTCCGCTGATCAATGCGTTCCCGATAGGTAGATTCGAGCTCGATCCACCAGTCGGGCTCGAGCCTTTTAAGAGCTTCATGCAGTCAGTTCGGGGCAAATTGTGTGCCATCGACAGAAGAACTGACACATGGTCTGATGATACTCCCATCGAAAAGGCCTGTACGGACGGGGCCTCGCGCTGTCGATGTTGAATTGATAGACTGGCGTCGGAGGAGGAAATCCCGTGAGCTTCGAGTAGTCGGGGAGTCTTTTCTGTCCGAAGACCTGTCCAATGAGCCATTGGCAGAGGTCGATTAAGTGCTGCTTCAGCGAGGCTGCTAAAATTCCTACACCTATGACAGCTGCCATGAGATCTAGCCAGACAAGTGGACTACTGGCCATCAACAGCCAGCCAGAAGAACTGATCGCACGAGCTAGTGCAATGTGAATCCCGCGCTGATAGGCGCCCAAAACAAACCACACGACACGCAAGTCAATCCTTTGTAAAACTCTTCCTAAATATGACAGACACCTTCCCTGCCTAACGCATACCGCGGGTCTGTTTTAGAACTGGAAGTAGGATTTTCCGATATAATGTACCAGTATGACGGGTATAAGAGAGTCATTCATAGTTTGGCTTTCGGGACCATCAGGTTTGATGCGGTTATCAGACTTGAGACCGCCTGTGAAAGCATGTCGTCAATGCTAGGGGATCATGTCATTAGCATTCGCAAATACATGCGCTCGCAGCAATTGCCGTACATCGACTTCGCGGGCTTGATGTCCTGAGTCAGTGTTAGCATGAACCGAGGGGAGGAACAGCAGGCAAAAACCAACATTGATAGACGCGGCAACTTTACCCATCAACCCTAGTGGAAATACAGTCAGCAAGTCAACATGGGAGAGGACGTCGTTGTCTTACATCTTCGTCCTTCAAGCGATCTTTCTGGGTGCTTCTCTAACTCTACTTCATGAGGTATTCTCCCTCGTGACACGAGCGCTGCTATTTCTTGTTGTCGCTGAGACTCCCATTCAGTGACATAAGGGGTGTTTCGGACGTTCATCGGTCGGCCGGAATAGATAAGAGTCCGAACGATATCATCGTATCCCGCGGTGAGCACAAGTTCTTTGTGCCTCGGAGGAGCCCCGGCTTCCTCACTAGCAACAAAACGCGTTCCTACCCAAACACCATCTGCTCCATAACTTGGCAACTTGGGATAAACTAGGCCGAGTGATATAGAGGGCACTCACGAAAGAGCTGCTGCGAGGCCGCGGCCATCTGCAATGCCTCCAGCGGCAACAACAATGATAGGCTCCCCTGTCAATGGACTCCTAGCAGTTTTGCATAAATCAACAACAGAAGGAATGAGGATAGAGAATGGGATTTCTCCTGTATGACCTCCACCTTCACCACCTTGCGCGCAAATGATGTCTACCCCTGAGACACGAGATGTCGTCCCGAACATGCCAAGCAATGAAAAGTGGACAAACCTTGGGCGAGCGCTTTGCCGACATGCTACTGGGGACGTGAGAATCATACAAGGTAGTGTACATCACTTACCCACCCACCTTTGGGTGCCCAACCATGCTACATTTGGGAACTGTTAGAACCGGGCGCTCTGACGAAAGAAGGGACTTGCTTCATCACGGGTATGCCAGCTACATGCAGTTTGTTCACAACAGCTTTAGGAGGTACTCCGACGGCACTGACGAAGAGGGCTGCCTTGCTCTTGATGATGACGTCAAGTAGCTCATCGAGCTGACCATTTGTATAATCATACTGCGAGAAAAGACCAATGGATCATGTCGAGGGGACACGTCAAGCCCAGGCATACATTGGTTTTCCTCGCATTTCCGCCTATTTGAGGCAGAAGTAGATCAACGCCAAAAGGCGCGTTCTTGTCTTCAAGATACGACTTTAATTCGTCGATGGAGCGTTGAAGCATCACTGGGGTTTGGCGAAGGCCACCGATGACACCAATACCTCCAGAGTTGGTTACAGTTGCAGCCAGCTTTGGGCCAGCAGCGACGTTCATCCCTGCTGCATTCATCAAGGGCCGCACGGTGTCAGGGACTTGCTCGACGTGCCTGCCAACATGATGGGATGGTTGATGTCGAATAGCCTGGTCAAGGGGGTAGAAAAGATGGGTTCCGAAGATGGCATTGTCGAGAGGGGGTAGTGGACAAGCTCTGCACGGGAGGTCTGAGATGGCAGCAGCCGCCATCACTGGGCCGGGTCATCCGGTCAACATAGTCCGGTAAAACACGATGACATAATCTTTGTTAGCTTTGCTGCAAGCTGCCATGGCCAACAAATGCCCGGTGGACCATGGTCGACCTTCGGAAGGCAGTTGTCCGGTAGAATCAAGTGCGCGGTCCACTTGGTCTTCTCTGCTCTCGACAAAGAGCTCGTCGCAGTTGAACCAGTCCCCGTTGTCCACAGACCGCGAGACCTCGTCGATTCCGCGAACCCCCGATACTAACTGGGTGTATCCTTCGGAGGCCCAGTTCTTCGCAGCCATGGCTCGGAAGAGCCATAACCCTCAAGCTATGGACATGAGGACCATTGTGCCCATTCACAATGCTGTGAACGAGCGAGCCTGGTCCGAGGTTCTGAAATGGGAAGCTGGCAGAGGTGGAAACAAGTGTGGTGGTGTCAAGCTCGTGAACTTCAAGGGCAGACCAAAGGACATCAGCCCCAAAGCGAAGTTGATGACGTTCCTTGGGTAGGCGCCCTTTCGGATTCTTAACGATGGCTTAATGGGATTCCCGTTTGTCTCTCAGGTACTCAGCACCCTTTGATCGCCATGACTGGATCGTGGATCGCTGTGGCACTAAGATCCGCTACGTTATTGACTTTTACACCGGGCGCGCCTCTGACTCTTCAAACGTTTCCTTTTACCTTGACGTGCGACCGGCCTTGGATGATTGGGAAGGGGTGAAAATGAGACTAGAGAGCGCATTCGGTGGTCTATTTGGTTCTAGCGCTCGAGAGAACGGCATCGCTCCTCCTTCCCCCTCCTAATCTATTTAGAATATTGTATATCCACCATTCACCCCTTGCTCGGTGAGTACACGGTATATATTAGTATAACTGTGTAGCATATCACCGCCTCACCGAAACTCTAGTCTTCTTCAGCGGTGGCTCCACGGATTCTTCGCTTTCCCATTCTGAATCAGCAGAACCGCCGTCATCCACGTCGCTGATTTCATCCTCCTCGTCCCACCCACCATCATTCTCAGTGTAATCTTCCTCTCCACTGTCATCCACCCCGCTATCGGAAGCCCCTTTTGGCAGGGCATTCGATTGGTTTTGTTTTGTTTCCTTTTTTCGCCGCACATTCTCTTCCTGTTCCTCCCTCCGCTGCTTCCTCAATCTTTCCTTTGACGCATGTGATGCTTTAAGCGCAGCAACCTCAGCTTTTGACTTTTTGACTACAAGAGTCGTTAGGATCGATTCGACGATCACGCACAAGGCGCTCACCGAGTCCGTGGTGCATGACCGCACCCTCTTTTCCAGGGGCCCCCTCTGTTATCTTCACAAGTCTAAGTTCCATTCTGGGTCCAACTTCGTCCAACTTGACCGCTTTCTTCTGCCCTTTCTTGTTGTTCCTCCCCACGTAATCATCGGCTAATGAGACCGCATCTACATCATCATCCGCGGCGCTTGACGCAGAAGAGGCAGCCGACTCGTACCCTCCTTCGCTGACAGGTCCCGACTCGCCTCGTTTTCGGAGCAAAAAATCTGCGACGTCCTTCTCGTTTCCGAGGTCGAGAACACTGGTCGTAGAAGTGCTTATGGACTTTTTAGTCCCCTCGAGGACCCGCCGAACGCGTTTCGAAATACCGTGAGGTTTGACGGTGATCACGTAGTGTCGAAAATCGATCGTACCTCGTTCCGCGTTGTAAGCGATAAGGACGATGCGACGGGCACCTGAGAGATGCATCGAATTTGGCGCAAGTGGGGGAAACATGGACTGGAATCCCTTCATTAGGAGGGGAAGATGTGGGGGCGTGTTGGGAGAGGGCGGAGGAAAAGAGGCGAGGACAAGCTGTGAGACGAAGGGGTCAGGACCATAAATACATGAAGACAAGTTGTGACAAACCAGTGGGGCAGTCAAATACTCTAACCCCTGACTTCGTGATGAGCGGGACGCCTTCAGCAAATCCTTCTTCAAGCTGTACCGCTCAATTCGGAAACTAAACGTAGGCCCAGTTGGCAAGCGAGAAATGCGAAGAGATGGAGCGACATCGCTCAGCGTGATTGCCATTAGATGAGATACTTGGAGAGCTGGGGCCATCGCTAGGAAATCTTTTAGCTTGTTGCGTCTGCGTTCCTAGAAGATCGAATATCAAGCGTGCAGGCTCCCAAAAAAGCCTAGAAAGACGCTACGAACTCTTAGTCGGGTAGCAGTATTAGGCTCCATAACTTTTCGCAGGTCGCGGACGAGCTGACTTAGAGAAGAGCCAACCTGGCCATGCTTGATGATAAAGGACTTTGGTACGTTGTCCTGTGTCTGTGAGCCCTTGAAATGCGTCCGATGCTTCCGTCTACGGCCCATATGTGATCGTACAAATTTCGGTATCCCTTTCAGGAGGTATTGGAGGCCTGCGTTTGTTTGGTGATGTTGACCAATGGCGCGACAGCGATAAATCTATGATTGCAACCCTAACTATCGCGGACACTACTATACACAGGCTATCAGATTGTTCTACGCCACTGATGGGAGGATTTCGCGAGGGATACAGCATACCGGCATACTACATGTCAAAGCTACATGGAAGAGGCAAGGTGGAAAGAACAAGGTGAAGAGATGGAAAGGGGGGTATATAAATCCAAGTGGTTCACATAAGGTCAAGTCAGTGGACAAGGGCCGCCAAGAAGAAACGACAACTGAGAGCGAGGGATATTAGAATTCAAGGAACTGATATATGGTAGGTTCAAATCTTTGATGAATAGGGGGAGGGTTTTCCTCCCTGACAAGTCCAGGCATATCCTCCAGGGACGGGAGGGGGAGATGAAGGAAGTGACGGGTATCATCGAGTGAAGTAGTATGGGGGATAATTGGAGCCTTGCGGTTAGATGTTGTTCGTCAGTCGATCGAAACAATGGGCAAGAGAATCACCTTGATTTCACATCGTTCTAATGCATCCCAATCCACGCCACGAAACCACGGATGATCAAGGACGTCCTGCGGACCACCGATCATGTTCCCGAGACGCTTGGTGCGGTCAGGGTATAAAAATGCCTTGATGAGCTCTTTGGAAAGTCGATCCATGGTTGACGGCCACTGGACAACTCCCCTCAAAATCTTCTCGTAGATGCCGTATGCAGTCTCATGGAAGAAGGGAGGGTATCCAACAAGCATCTCGTAACATAAAATTCCGCATGCCCACCAGTCCGCGGCCTTCCCATGTCCCTCGGACTGGATAATTTCTGGGGCTAGGTACTCGGGTGTGCCACACAGAGTCCATGTGCGATCGTCAACTATTTTGGCAAACCCAAAGTCTGTCAAACGAAGATAGCCGCGCGAATCCAGAAGGAGATTTTCAGGCTTGAGGTCGCGGTATATAATGTTAAAGGAATGCAGATATCTCAAGGCAAGGATGATGTTGGCCAGGTAAAATCGTGTGACGTCGGGAGTGAACTTCTGGGCCCTACGAAGGTGAGTGAAGAGTTCACCGCCGGGAACATAGGACATCAGCATGTAGATGTTCAGGCTGTCTTGGAAAGTTGCAAAGAGATCTACAACAAAAGGATGCCGGACTCGCGACAAGATGTACCGCTCGGCATTAACATGCTCAACTTGGCGGAGGCGGACAATTTCAACTTTTCGAAGGACTTTCATGGCGAAAATGTTCTGAGATCCCGGAGTTGCGGTCTTGAGACGGACCAAGAGAACGCGGCCGAATGTTCCGGTACCTAGAGAAAGAGATAAGTGGGGTAGACCAAGGAGCAACAATGAAACTTTGCCTAAAGCCCCTCTCACTTCAAAATCGGTCAGCTTTAACACACCACGCTTTTCGACGTGGACTTGCTCATTTTCGAGGGAACGAGCAGGTCGAGAAGGTGGGGTGAGAGGCCGCTGGGTGTTGGGAGGTTGCCAGGGAGGACAAGCTGTCTGCAAGACGAGGGGTTGGTGCAGCTGCAACTGAGCCTCCTGACTTGGTGGTTCCTCTGCATACGGTTCTTGTTCGTGGTGCACCGTCATGGCGCCGGCTTGATTAGCATCTATCTCGTCCTTGCCATGAGTGGGAGACATGGGGGGAGTCATGAGTACATCGTAGACAATAGGCATAGATTGGCGACGGCATGGTGTCATTCCTGGCGAGATCGATGCGGTAGAGTGTGGCGTAGGCACATGAAAATGATCCATGATTTGATGGGCCTGGGGTACTGAAAGTTTTTGGTGACACCGCAACGGCAACAGGCGGACAAGGAAGTTGGAGGTGTGAAAACGCCTGGAGACTGAAAGAGTATGAGAGAATGCAGCCAGGGGGTGTTAATCGGGTTGACGGATGGGAGTGAATGGAACGCACAGATACGGGCCCGTTTCAGAGCGCGGTAGGCAGGCGATGGTTGGCGTCTGAGCACAAGAGCCTGGTGGTTCTGCTGACGGGCCCGCCTAGCGGCGGTTGCTTCAGAAGCTCGCCCGAACTGGAATTCGTCTGAGGTCACGGGGCCAAATTGCCCGGCGCTAGATTCCAGGACGGACGTCGTTCTCAGCGGGCTCGCAGCTTACCCACGTTTAGAGTGCTGTCAGAGATTCAGCGACAGGGACAAGAAACGGAGTAAGGTGACTTTCCGCCTGGTTTTCAGACAGGAATCCAACACATCCAGTACCACATCCGCCCCAGTTTCACCGACGCCGATCGATCGCGAGAAGTCACAGTTGCTACTAGATGAAACCTCAGGCCTCAGCTTCGGGGACGACTCAAGTTTGAATACTCGCTTATACTTGTCTTTAGCCGAAATGCGTGTTTCCCACCACAGTGGAGACTTGCCAATCCGCCAACTCCGATACAGTCGACTCCCTTATAACCCATACCCCCTCGGGAGTCGTCATAAGCTATGGGTTATGAGTATGGGGTATCCAACAAGTCATAATAGCGCAAATTTCGTGTATGTACTGTACACGTCTGTATGGAGGCAACCGTAACACGTAACGCTGGGGTTGCGTTGTTAACAATAAGTCATGCGATCGGATGACCAAGCTAATCTTCGCTCGTGCAAGTTTATATAAGCTGCACTTCACTAGGCTGCCCGTAGCCATATCTCTCCCGATTGCCATGTCTCGCACGACCAACGCTGGAGGGTGGCTCAAAGGCACTACCGTGCGCAGGGGCGGCACCACCGCAGCAAACTCTCATTCAACTCGACCCAGCACCCCTCAGGTTCAGAGCACCTCCACGACGATATTTGGTGGTGGTGTCAAGGATGCATCTGGCAGAACGTCCGAATATTTCGTAAGTCCTATCCCTTTACTCGTTCGGGTTCCCCAGACAGAGTCATCGCAGTCCATGGACGATCAATGCCCGGTATGCAAATCCGACCGATATCTTAACCCAAAGTTGCGATTACTCGTGAGCGCGTGTTACCACAAGATGTATCTATACTACGCATATCTCGTTCTCGTAACTTAACCCCCATCTCACATCCAGGTGTGAATCGTGCATCGATCGGTTGTTCACGCTCGGACCTGCCCCGTGTCCGATATGCCAAAAAATCCTCCGAAAGCTAGCATTTGTTCCGCAAACGTTTGAGGACCTCACAGTCGAAAAGGAAGTCGCAGTACGAAGGCGTATAGTGAAGGAGTAAGCACTTTCTTTACACACTGTAACCATCTTCATGGTGGTCTCTCCAGCTTTAACAAGCGCCGCGAGGATTTCCCCGACCTTCGGTCGTACAATGACTATCTAGAAGAGGTCGAGGATATAAGCAAGTCCATATACACTAAGTCATTGCTGAATTTCAGTTAACCTGAGGATAAATATAGCATTCAATCTCATTAACGATATCGATGTTCCGGAGACCGAAGCTAGGGTTGAGAGATATCGCAAAGAAAATGCAGTCTTGATTGAACTCAACTGGCGACGAGAGGAACAGTATGTCCAAGCCTTAAAAGAGCAAGAAGAGCAAGATCGATTAGAAAGAGAACAGCGCGCACTCGAAGCCCGCAAGGAGCAAGAACTACAACGCGAGGAGAAGGAGAAAGACCGTCGAGAAATCATCGATCGGCTGGAGACGAGCACCAAAGATGCCGCTCAGGTCATCGCAAAATCCCGCGCAGAAGCAAACAAACGGTTGTCGACTCGCGCTGCCGCCACAACTTTGGCCAAGAGCAGTGCACAACTCCTGCGCTCACGTGCAGTACAAAGCACCACTGTTCCCGATGTGCCACACGTTCCCCTGCAGGACGATTGGTATGCGTACGAGGACAAGTATACCCTGCGGGACAACTACGAAGACATTTACAGTGAAGCAGTGCGAGAAGACCCAGAAGGTATCATGAGGGCAGGGGGATACCGTACACATGAAGCCTGGGATAGGGCCGTGAGGTCGGCGGTCACTGCATTGTTTTTGCCTCCACTGTCAGGAACATCTCAATCCGATATTCAATCCGATATTACACCTGCAACGTCTCAGAGCATCGTGGCTTCCATATAATGATATTCATATTCGCGATAGCCACCCAGTCCATCCGTATCCATCTTTTGGGGAAAAGTGATATTAATCCACGAACATGACTAAGGAGTTCCGGGGATATGAAATAAAACCGAATTAACACTCAGCGACACTGAAAACAACCTTGCGATCGCTCTGCTCCTGATCTGAGAGCGGATCACTCATAGTAAAGTAAAGAAGTTGGTAGTCTTGCTTCTTCATCCTGACAAATATCCAAGTTAAATAAATGGTGGATCATGTATTCGAAAGTGAACTGACTTGAATCCCTTCAGCCTGAATGCTTTGATGACCGTGTCTGGATTTAGAGTGGACTTGAGGGCCACAGCTCGATGTGCATCATCTACCTTCTCGCCATCTGAGTCGGATACACCGACTATGTCGTCATCGGGATCCTCGTTAGTACGCGATCGCTTCTTGGGAGCAGGGGATTTGGATCGTTCACGACGTTTGCTTTTACCTAGCGAGATGGACGATGGCGTTGAATGCGCGCCAGGCCACGCGTTCAGAGCAGCTTGACGAACATCCTTTGGAACATTGCTATTTGGTTATGTCAATTTCCAACGTCCCGTGAATGTTCACGTTGCCGAAAGATCACCTTGATGGATCAAACACAAGAAGGTTGTACTTGCCATTTCTTCCGAGTTCATATCCCACGATTGTTAAAGAATGACCATCATACTGCATTATGAGAGGCATTTTACCAGTGGCCACAACAGGGGTCGCGGCGCGGAGTATCTTGTTGACATCCCCCTCGGGTTTGTCGGTGAAGTAATTAACAACCCACTCTGTCAGCGTATCAAATCCTGTGGGACGAAGATGAGCGATGTGCCTTCACGGGATGACACGGTCAACCTTTGAGAGAATGTCTAAGGTTAAAATCCACAAGCATGCAGCTAAGCCAATTTGTCATCTCCTGCTAACCGCACATTTTCAGGAATCTTACGGGATTTTGCGAGACGTAAAGGCAACATAGAGGTCTGACGGTCTGGATTAGGAATTTATGTCTGCCCATATTCATCACATTACCTGCTGTTCCGAGTTTTTTCTTCGTGTTTGCCAATTCACACTCGAAGTGACGAGCACCGACTTCATCGTAGCCTAACAAACTATGTCAATGATATTATACTAACATGGATGTGATGCCACCTTGCTTCCATGCTTCTTCTAACCATTGTTGTAAATTTCGCACACTAGGGGGTGACGGGGAACTGAGGTAGGCAGAGTAAATAGACTGAAATTGCTGATCCATAAGTGCGGCGCATGCCATCAAGAAATTGCGATATCTCATGACACAGTAGCCGAACTAGTCAGCCCAAATATCTCGTTTCCAGTGTTAAGGGTGAGCCCACATACCCGCAACCCCAGGCCGTGTCAAAGGATTCATGGCGAATATGAGGTGTCCGTTCGTAGCATAGAAAAGCACGTTTAGTGGCTCCTTTCTTATGGGATTGCTTCAGTGCCTCTTTCAGAATTGAGAGTGCTCCTGGCGACAGTCAGGGGCTAATATTAACCTCACCAGAAGACACCTTACCGGGCGTGCAATTGTCAGGTGGTGCTGTTGCTTGTGTAGGATTCCAGAAAACATCCTCTTGCACAACGTCCTTGAACCTCATCTGCGTCGTCTTTGGCCGGAAGGTCGTCAAGGAAGAGGGTTTTGGTCTTCCACGTCTGAGCCGTGGCAGCGCTGCAGACGCGTCAGTCTCGGAGATACAGGCGGAGAAATCCGGTCAAACCACACCGGTTGACTGGCCAGAGAGATGTCTCTTGTGATGGTCGTTCCGTTCAGCAACGCTCAGACCGTGTAGGTTGGTGGTGCAAAGTTGGCAGATGTCGTTTGCTCCAGAAAGGCTTTCCAGATTTTGATTAGAATGCTCAGATTGGAGACAGTTATTATTTACCTTGCGTCTGGGACGACACCCTCCACTATTTCGATTTCGTCGTCCGTCATGTCAGTTGGGCGCGGACAGGTAGTGGCGGTGTCGACGAAGTACTGCTTACGTCAGTGATTCGGTGGGTACGCCAGCTCTGGACGCGCGTCCACACATACAATCAATCTTCACCCATGTCCAGGTCCTATGATCGCGGTGAGTAGCACTTCTTTGTCGCAAGCCCAAAACTGATCTTGTGCTGTAGCACTCACCGTCTTCTCTCCCGATGGCCACCTGTTCCAGGTAGTGTCCAGACGCGTCACTCTCGATCCTCTATCTCATGAGGTGTATGCAGGTCGAGTACGCACTTGAAGCCGTTCGAAAAGGAACATGCGCAGTAATCGCTCATTGTGCGCTTCCAGTCGACTGTGTCTCACTCTTTCTACTAGGTCGGCGTACGAGGCAAGGATGTTGTTGTACTCGGCGTCGAGAAGAAGTCTGTCTTGCAGCTTCAGGACCCTCGCACAGTTCGCAAGGTCGTGATGCTTGACGACCACATCTGCTTGGCATTTGCTGGTATCGCGTTCAGCCTACGTTCAATTGCTCTGGATTCATGTCTTCCAAAGGTCTCACTGCGGACGGTCGTGTCTTGATCGACAAGGCGCGGATAGAATGTCAGAGCCATCGACTAACGGTGGAAGACCCAGTGACAGTGGAGTATATCACAAGACACATCGCAGGTATTCAACAGGTAAGCACACCTTCATGTGTCCTAGCAGACTCCAAACTTCTTGCATTCGATCAGAAATATACACAATCGGGTGGCGTCCGTCCGTTTGGTATCTCAACACTGATCGTCGGTTTCGACCCCAGCGACACTAGACCAAGACTGTACCAGACGGAACCCAGTGGTATTTTTAGTGCATGGAAGGTGGGTGATCCCCTTCTAGTCCTCCCGTAATAGTTCCCCCGAACTTTTTCTAGGCAAACGCTATCGGTCGTTCATCCAAGACAGTCCGTGAGTTCTTGGAGAAGAATCACAGAGACAACATGACACGTGAAGAGAGCATCAAGCTGACAATCAAGAGTCTTCTCGAGGTTGTGCAAACAGGGGCGAAGAATATTGAGATCAGTGTGATGGAAGGTTATGGAAAGATCACTGTGAGCCTATTTTCAAGTCCAAGTACCGTTGCAGGCTGAGTTAGTATGTCAGAATCTGGAACTCTCGGAGATTGAGGCGATAGTGAGCGAGATTGAGCGAGAGAAGGAAGCTGGTGGGTCAACATCGTTACGTCCCTGATAACATGCTGACAGTACTCCCATGGCAGAGGCCGAACGAAAGCGCACTCGGTTGGCTGCAACCGCAGCTGGGCAGGCTGCGATGGCAGCGCGGGCGGGCACAGGCCAACCTTCAGGACAGTAAATACCGGATTCGTTGTATCAGTCATTACAAAACACTGGGTATTCTGCGACCCTAAACTCGTGACTTTGTTTTGGAACGACGTACTTGATCGTGCGCAAACCAAATTACATAGAGAGACGATACGTACGCGCACACTTCATCAATTAGGCGTCGGACCTGAACGCAAAAATCGCCGCAGAACAAATCGGGGTTTTCGGACGACCAGATCTGTTTTGGTGGCTGAGCGGGAAAGGAGATTTCACATCGACGTTGTCAAGGAACTCATCCGCAGATGGAGAGGACAACATTACGGCAGTCACAACGACACAGTAATAGAACAACGCGCATAACAGTCAGGTATGACACTATTTTATACAGTATTAGTAGGAAATATCATCTCAAGATGAAACAGTGTATGCGAGAAAAAGCTATGCTAGTACCACCATGTCCATCAGCGAGCACACAACACTGTACAGAGGCAGTAAAAGACTCGGGACGATCAGGGTGAGAGTACTTCATGATGGACGAGACTGTCCAAGTCGCAAAATTCACTCAGGAAACAAGCATTTTATGAAAGCACTCACCAAGTTCAGCCACTGTTGTACTTTCTCAACACTCTGTCCCTGAGAGCGTAGTTCATTCTCTTTTTCCCGTTTCTCCCTTTCTTCAGCCACCCTTTGAGGCGTAGTGCCCCTCACCAACATCGACAGATAAAGGACATCATCCATGGCATCCAGCAGACTTGCCTGCGCGTCTGATGAGAATGTTTTTCTCACTTTTTGTCTGCTCTTTCGATATTCCGGGATATTACTGAAGTCATCTCTATGCCGTTTATCTAGCATGTCGTGCAGACCATCGCACTTCCAGTGTTTGACGACGGCAGCCCCGTACATGAAGTCAAGCAGGATGCTGGGCGGGGCTGATCCATCGGACCAATCAGCTTGAACATCCCATTGCAGAACGACACATCGTCCAGTAGGTGGTTCCATATACTGTAACGTCGTCCGGGTATGTGGAATAGGTCCTTCCTCAATCCGCAGAACATCGGCAGGTTCCATCGCAAAGTTGGGAGTCTGGACACGGCGCGCATTAGACATAAATGTGTAGGAGACATGTGTATCCAATTCTGAGCATACCCTAAGGAATACAGCTCCAGCTGTTCCAAAATATGAATGTAGGTCCTTTCTCAGAAGTATTCCATTCTGGATGCAGTTGATATCAACACTGCCTTCGAGAGTCCCGAATGGCAGTTGTTTGTATAAACTGGAGCGGTCACGAACAACACAGGTGATGTACTAAGGAGAAGTCACAAGGTAAGCATCGCCCAGGGCCTGCCGGGATCAGATGAACATACGTCGTCGCCTTTGCTGCAGGGTATGATATGCGTCGCATCGCAACATGAACGTTTATTTTCCGTGATAGCGCAAGTGTCATCACGTTTGCAAATATCCTCACGGAATCTGGAGCGCCGTGGAGTAGCTGCACTTGATGTGATTTCCTCATTAAATACCTCGGGGTCAACGAGGTGGTACGCGCCTATCTCGACACGTCGTCAAAAGATACGGATAGAGCAGAAATCACAAGCTTGCCGTCAGGTTTATAGTAATATTTATCCGCAAGGTTGTCAAATGTGACATTCTCATAGTCAACCCTCTCGCCTCCTTGAGTAGCAGATAAGTCACCCTTGGCACCACAAACAGTAAATGTAGCAAAACGAAGCCATTTGAGTGGGTGAATGGTGAGTCTTTTGATATCCTGAAGTGGGATGGAAAGAGCGCAAATGCATTCACTGGCAGGCATAACTTCTTCAGGTTGAATGGGCAGGTAGATGTGAACAGTAGTAGCCATGATGAGAGTTGTAGCAAGAGCCCCTAAGGCATCGGGAATTGACTTTGGTGGCTGAGCCGAGATGCCGAAGCTAGTTCCCATCTGACGCGTCACGCTGGCCACACAACTTGTGATCAAACCCCAGTCGTCGTTTGGGCTCTTATGCACTCTCCACATCCCGAATCGGCCCTGCAAGTAGCTCAAAAGCATGTTCTCCTCTCAGAGATACTTGCCGTGATATCAGTCATGCGAAAGAACTCGCGCTGGGCATCTGCAGCTCATATGCTTCACGCCCGGGATTACGCGTTGGCAAGGGATCTCGGTCTTCGGAGAACAAGCCCCGGTGACGATAACCAACGTGTTGGGAGAGTTTCTCCAGAGGGGGATCTAATGAGTGGGTTCCAAGAACTCAAGCGTACCATTCGTGATGCCGAAGGTTAGTTCGACTCGTCCTCGAGATTCGTACCTCATGACGCCCCAGACATCCAAAGCATACCTCTTCCCGTGCTTCTCGGCCCCTTCTTCGCCCTCATCCGTTCTCCAATCTCAACAGGCCCCATTACCTCGGCGGCGCTTGCTGCCCTACACAATTTCTTCGCATGTGGACTGATTTCAACCAACTCTCCCGAATTGGAGGTTGCATTAATCGAGCTAAGCAACACAGTGTCCCACTGTAAATTCGAAGCGAGTGATTCGTCGGGCGATGAGGTCGTTCTGCTCAAAATAATGACCGTTATCCATGACTGCATGGTTGGCAACGGCGTGAGGGCGTTCCTGGGCGACGTGGAGGTCTGTGAGATGCTGGAAACGGTGTTGACGACGTGCTGTCAGATGAGGTTAAGTGGTTTGTGACATCGTCTTCATGATTCCGTGTCCCCCTGATGAACACAACCAAGAGGTCTTACGGCGCGCTGCTGAATCAACAATGCTTTCCATCGCCCGAACGATGTTTAAGCGCCTCCACGAGCTTGACCCCGCTGAAGAGGAAGCAAAACTTCGAGTTCACGAGGATGAACCTCAGCATGGTGATCTTAGCTTGTCGGTTCCAACTACCGTCGCTTCACACGGTCAAGTCATCGATAATGCAGTCTCTTCGGGTACACACGGAGAAGACACAAAGCATACAGGTACTGTGACACAGGACCTCACCTTCAAAGCGGCCGATACCCTGGACAGAACCGTAGAAGGGAATGTACCATCTGTTGTTGTTCCCAAACCTTGTGGGTATACACACAAGCCCCTTGAACCGCTCTCATGTCTCGTCCATTGCAGATGGGCTCCCTGCCCTCCTGGAGCTTCTTCGGGTGCTTGTCAATATTCTGGACCCGAGTGACCAGGTTCATACAGATTCGACGAGGTTGACTGCTCTCGCCATCTTGAACACTACTATCGAAACCTGTGGAACCAGGATCGGAGATTATCCTTCCCTTTCTGTCCTGATTCTAGATCACGGATGTAAAAACCTTTTCCAGCTCGCGCGTTCCGACAACCCGGCTGTGCTCCAGAGCGCTTTGCGAACGATCTCTTCGTTGTTCGAGACCATGCGCCCATACCTCAAGTTGCAACAAGAACTTTATCTAGCTTTCACCATTGATCGCCTGGCAGCACCTCCTCTTCTGGCGTCCAACACAACAAAAAAACGTCAAATAGGCTCACCACATTCTGGCACTCCTGCTATGTCTACTCCGGTCCTTGGACCGGTCGACACGGAACTTGACTTGGAGAAAGGCAGTCCTGTTCCTTCCCGCCTTCCAGTACACCCGGCACGTGGTGACACCCGTGACTTGATGCTGGAGACATTGAGTCAGATGTCCCGGCATCCTAGTTTCATGGTTGATCTCTACACCAACTATGATTGTGACCTCAATTGCGAGAATCTTTTTGAACGGCTAATAGAGTTCTTGACCAAGGTTAGTCGGTATGGCCCATCATTCGTTCGTTCCTTCATTCTCATTTGTAGGGGGTGTACACTTGGCAGTACTCATCTGGCCAAGAAGCACAACAAGTGCATTCGCAGTACCTTTGTCTAGACATGTTACTAGGTTTCGTGAATGACATGGCAGCGCGGGCCCGAGGAGTAGGTGTTATTGTGCGTCCTGTTATATGTGCTCACTTGGAGTGCAGGAAGACAAAGCCTGGAAGCCAGTATGTTTTTATTGCGCTCCGAGGAGCGCACTCTGAAAATTTCACCAGGAGTTCAAGTCACCGGAACAACTCCTGCAAAGTAAATCTAGGAAGAAGCTCGTGTGGACAGGGGCTGCTCGATTTAACTCAAAGCCCAAGCTCGGGCTTGCCTTCCTGGAGGAGAACAAGCTCATATACTCAGACCTCTCTCCTGAAGTATCTCAGACAAAGAGTCTGGCAAAGTTCCTAAAGAGCTCTACTCGCCTAGATAAACGCCTGCTCGGGGATTACCTGTCAAAACCAGAGAATTTAGAGCTACTAAAAGAGTTCATGAATTTGTTCGAGTTCAAAGATGTCAATTGCTTCTCTTCCTCGGATGTCTTGTCACTTACGCATGCATTGTCAGAAACCGATAGTAGATGCCATGCGGGAGATGCTGGAAGCTCTCAGACTTCCCGGGGAGTCTCAACAGATCGATCGTATCGCTGAGACATTTGCATCGGTCTATTTTGCCTCGAAACCAGGCAAGTATAGATGCATTTGATGCTACTCCATTACTAATATCTTTTCTTCTTCTTCTTCTTTAGCCGAAATTAAGACTCAGGATGCTGTTTACGTGCTGGCATTCTCAATCATTATGCTTAATACTGATCTCCACAACCCTCAAGTTCGGGCAAGTACAACCTCCTCGTTACCCTTTCCCCATAACTTATAATATGCTAGAAACGAATGACAATAGAGGACTACCAACGGAATCTGAGGGGGCAGAATGGTCGTGAAGATTTTTCACCCGAGTTCCTGGTAAGGCCTCTCCTAGTCTTTGTTTGCCTTGGCTAAAGTCCTTCCAGCAACACATTTATGACTCGATACGCAAGCGCGAGATCGTTATGCCGGAAGAGCATACCGGCCAGCTAGGGTTTGAATATGCATGGAAAGAGCTGCTTGCCCGCTCGCGGCAATCGAGTACGCATTAAACCTCATAGGAGTGTCCATGGCTAAAAGATTCGTAGGGCGGTTCATGATGTGCAATTCGGCTCTCTTTGATTTCGACATGTTTAAGTCCGTCTGGAAGTCAGTTATATCTGCCATCGCCCACGCGTTTATCACCTTCGATGATGAATATGTGATCCAGCGAGCAATTTCAGGATTCCGACAATGCGCTACGCTGGCAGGACATTTCAATCTACTGGATGTGTTTGATTTCGCGGTAGTCTCGCTTTCGCAGGCCACCAGCCTCTTGTCCGAGAACCTCCCTGCTCATGTCCCCCGCTATCCGGTCGTTGAAGTCGAAGGACAGTCTGTGACCGTTTCCTCGCTGTCTGTCAGATTTGGAACAAACTTCAAAGGACAGCTAGCTGCGGTGGTTTTATTCAATATCGTTAATGGGAATGGAAATGCTCTCCGTGAAGGCTGGACACAAGTAAGATCATCTACCATCAGCCGTCCCCACTCCGGGCGCTAACCCCTCTGTAGATTTTTGAGATGTTCGAGAACTTGTTCATGCACTCCTTGCTGCCGACAAGGATGTTGCAAATGGAAGATTTCCTTGGTGGTGTTACAATGATCCCACTGCGTGGCGCTCACCCGTCACGGTCAGCTCCAAGGAGTGATGGTGGTTTGTTATCTACTCTGTCATCGTACCTCATGACCCCTTGCGGTGCAAGCTCCGATAACCTCGTGCCCGAAGCCACCGATCAAGAGATAGAGAACACGCTATGCACCATCGACTGCATAGCATCATGTCGCATAGACGAATTTTATGCACAGATTATGTGAGTTCGTCGTGAAGAGGATGATGGAAATCTGACTGTTGTTTAGGCAGCTAGATTTGGAGGCCCTGGTCGCTGCCGTTAGAGCCCTCGAGGCGCTTGCACACGAGAGAACTATTGCCAGGCTCAAGCAAGAATCTGACGATGTCACGGGTCCATACAGTGGAACATCCCAAGGTGATGGAATTTATGTTCTTCCCTACGATCCGGCCGCCGTATTCCTTCTGGAGACGATGGTGAGCATTGCATGCCACGCAACTCAGTGTATCGAGGACCTCTGGTGAGTCTTCGATGAGCTAGGTGCACACTTTCATGACTGAATTATGTGCACTTTAGGCCCGTGATTTTCGAGCACCTATCGGCACTCTTATCCGCCTCAACTCACTACAGTGTGCTACTTGTGGAGCGAGCCGTTGTCGCACTTTTGCGCCTTGCGCTGATCCTTGCTCAAAAGGTGAGTATAGGAGGTTCACTCGTCCCAAGTTTAATGCTAACGTGTTCGAAACGAAGAACATCTTGCGTGATCAACTCTATATATCACTCGACCTGATCGCTATCCTACCACCGTCTGTCGCCAACTCCGTCGCAGAACACGTAGTGGCGGGCGTAGGTTTGATTTTGGAGCATAAACCTCCCTCTAGGTGAGTCGCATTCGGTCTTTCGGGACAGAGTGCCAGGTTCAATTGTCACTGAGGACGAACCCAGCACGCAGACTGAGTGGAACGTCATCTTTGCAACGCTCCGTTCAACGATCTCGAACCCCGAGGCAGCTCGATCCACGTTCAACCTTGTTGCGAGCTTTGCCTCTGGACAACAAGTCACCCCAGATAACTTTGCAGGACTGTTGTCTACTCTGGACGACTTTGCTACTGCAGCGGGGGCGTTGATACAGTTGCCACTACCAAAGCCTCGTCGCCCAAGACAGCAGCCCGCTGCAGAGTAGGTCGATTCTTTCTATAACAGCCAACTTTCGTTCACACTCCATTCTAGTTCACCCCCTATCGATCGCGGCCGCAAGTCCGTTGACATGATTTTCGACCTGAAGAGAGTCATTGCACCGTTTGCCGAGTCTACCGGGTTGCACCCTGGACAAGGTGACCCATCTCTTGATTCGAACCTGTCTAGGCCTGGATGCTGATACGTCTCGAAACCAGTGTGGCAACATTATTGCCTACCCTTGAGCCTATCTTTGGGGAGGCAGTCGACGAATCCGTCTAGAATTGTCCGAAACGTTGCTATCAGTCAGCTGCAACGTCTTTTGCTTGGTCCTCAACTCGTCTATGAAGCAAGCCACAGTCAGGTCAAAGAAATCTTTAGCACTGTGCTTTTTCCCATCGTGGACGAGCTCCTGAAACCCCAGGTGTATTCGCTGGATCCACAGGGGATGTCGGAGACGCGGTTGAGGGCGTCTGCGTTACTTTGCAAGGCGTTCATGCATTTCGAAGTGGCTCAAACCCGTCAGAATGTTGACATTAGGGTCTTGTGGATCGAAATCCTGGATTTACTTGACCGTATAATCAGCGTGGAGAAGAGCGAACCACTGGTGCGTACTAGTTTACTATTTGATGCGCCTGCCGGAGCCTGATTGGACCTGTCCAGTATGAAGCGGTGTCCGAATCACTCAAGAACGTGGTCCTGGTGATGAATGCGGCGAGCATCCTTGTCCCACCACCTGCAGCTGAAGACGACCGTGACGAACGGCAGCGCACAATGTGGACTGCAACCCATGCGAGACTGGAGCGATTCTTACCAGGCTTCTTAGCCGAAGTGGTCTCCGCACCCCAACCTGTCCTGCCTTCGGCGGATTCAAAACAAGCTTCCGGCTGAACGGCATCATAGTGATTGCATTTTTGCGTACGGTTACACAGACCCATATGGTTACACAGACAACATAACAGATACGTCTTTTGGAAAGACCACTTCGCACGAGGAATCAGCGGGAGCGTTTCAGAAGAATTTCATCTTTGAAAAGCTGTGCGATGTGTCATTAGGAACGTGTCAGATCTCGGCGATACCCCTGAATTACGCACCGGATACGCGAGTAAACTCCAGCGAGCATGAGAATCGGCGCCACTATGTACGCCAGTAACCGCACAAGGGACTCGCTGTTCATGGCCACCCAGGTCGAAGAACCCCCTAAATGCGCCGTAAACAAAAGAACCGGGAGAAGAATATACCCCGACACCCTGAGAGCCGCAATGCGGGGTGAGTTAGAGTAACGTAAGAAGGCGATGCATCATTTGTCACCTGTGGTATTTCCACATCCCCTTGGCTTTCAATCCGCCTCCCCAGACAGCGCCACCCCCCCAGACGGTCGAGCCCCCGATCAAGGCTTGGACGAGAATCCATGCGAGCGTGATAAGTCCAAAGAACTAATAAGAAAGGCCCGCAAGTGCGGATAAAATAAATAAAAGAACAGATAGAACGATGCGTTTGAGAAAACGGCGGACAAACGTACACTATGCCAGGTCGTAAAGTGCGGTGCGTCATGGGCACTCTTCTGCAAGAACATGGCGAGCGCTCCTGCGAGGATGACGGGGATGCCAATGCCAATCGTGGCGATCTGGTGCCTTTGGAGACCTGCAGCCTTGGTGTGGGGCTGAGAGGTAGGCTGGAGGGTCAGGATACCTTGGGGCCGACGTAAGCGCAAAATGATGCGAATAAATGGGGGGAAAGTGCATACCGTACGTGAAGCAGCCGATGGCCAAGGTCTGTAGTAAGGGGTGATAAGTGAACCAACCGAGGGCGGCTGGGTTACTGCTGAGGACGATGGTCCACGTCGTCAACGCAAGCACCTGAGGGGACGATCGGCGACGAGGATGTATGAGTAGCGTGTATGCTCACAAGATATGAGACCTGCAGTAGAGGAAGATGAAGACAGATTAGAGGGAGGAGGCGCCAAACACACCCATATGAGAAGATTGGCAGGCCGGTCGTACGTACGGCCCTCCGTCTTGGTGACATCGGAGCCCATGGGGGGTACGAGGTCTGGAGTGGAGTGGAGAAGAGCTTGTTGTTCCTCGTTGGCTGAAGGGATGTGGTGAGGGTCGTCCTCAAGGGCTTGGTTGGATGGGGTGGCCATGGGGGTCCACCGAACACTTGGGATGATGCATTTATCTGAGCACTAAAGAGGCCATGCACTGCGGAACACGCCGTTTCAATATTAGCGGATTACTAGTCAGGGGGGTACAGCAAGTCGATAAAACAAAAAACAACATGGGCGGTCAGAACATCACGACGGCGGACAGCAAGAGTAGAAAAAGAGATCGGATACCAAGCCCCAAAAAACAGACCCTCCATAGATTCAACGACCTCACTGCCCCTCTAACCGTGGCCATGACCCTTCCTCCTTCCACTTTTCCACAACTTCCCTCAATGTCTCGTGATCGAACAACGGGCGCTTCAGTTGATACCTAACGACCCCCTTAATCTTTCCATTGTCGTATGCAAGCTTGTGTTTTGATAATGCGAACTTGTCCATATATGCGGTTAATGGCGTGTGCGTGATCTGCGGGTTCGAATGCTGAAGCATTTCCGTCCATGTCCCTACGTGGTGTTCATTGATTTCCTCCACCAAATCGTCTAGCTTGAACTGACGAGCAGTTAGCCTGTCCGCTCCCGTCACCAAACGAACAGAGGTACCGTACCTTTGCGATTGTCGTTTCAAAGTTTGAATAGAACTCCAATGTGGTCCCAAAATATTCGGTAATCATCGAACCCGCTTGGGCTAGTGTCGTCTCCGAGTCATCCACTAAATTAAACAACGGGGCGATTGGCTGTGCGTCCGGTGAAACCATGCCATCTACTTCCTTAACCTTGCTCTTCTCGTTATGAAAGGGTATCTTTTCGCCGGCCAAAGCATTAGCCTGTTCACGACCCTGCTGGTCCATCCAGGTTGCACATGCCCACAATGCGCCTGCTACGTCTTCGACATGTACAGTGTGTACAGGCTCCTTGCCTGGTCCCCATCTGTGCATGTTTGTCAGCGTAACACCCCAAACTGGGTTAGACGTACATCGTCTTCATCGGTTTTTTCATATACCCATACACCGACGCGACGGTAATCACGAGGGGATCTTGGAACGGCCACATCAGCACCATATGACCAACAGGGACAAGTGTTCCTCACAGAGGCCATATTCCACGTACGGGCCATAGACAAAGCCACAACGCAATATAACGAGGTTCAACCTAGTGAGTGTCAGCGTGCTTTCTCGGACGAATTTGAAGATGGCCACCCTTCGATGGAAGCCAACATGCGGAGTGTTTCATGCCACCAAACGTCGAGTGGTCTGACGGGTTTGACATCCTCTTTCTCGTTATGCGGACCCTTGTCGGAAGATTCATAGACGGGTTGTTGCAGGCGCACATATGCGTTTACTTTGCGCTTTGCGGCCTCCAATGCGATGATGCGCGCAACCGTGAACGTCAACTTGATAGCAATCTAGGACGCGATACGATCAGCGATAAGAGGCAGGCGAGAGAAAATGCGGCATACGACTTCTCCACGGTCGTGATTGACCTCACCCGTGAGATCGAATACATAAGAGTAGGGGGCCTTTCCCGAGGGTGGGTTGAAGGCGGAGGCAACCGCGGCTAGTACGTATTCAGATGGGTGCTGTGCCCTGGTGCTGGTGACTTACTGGGGACGGTAAGGTTTACCTGGCGGTATTCAACATCTGGCTGGGAAAGAACGCTTGGGAATTCCGCACCAAGATAGCTACGGAAATGAGAAGAATAAGTCTGGTATTAAGAATGGAGGAGCGGACTTACGTCGTGGGAGGGGAGATGGAAAATTTGTCAACGATACGTAGGTGCTGATATGTTATTTGAGTGGTGAGAATGGACTGATAGGAGAGGGAGGAGAGACATACTGAGACCAGACGTTGACCGTCTGGGGGGACTAGCAGGGCGGCGAGGGCGCGGGAAAAAGTGTTGAGGCCACCTGGGGGAGATTGGGAATGAGCTGGGAGACGGGCGAAAGAGGGAGCGCACCGAAAATGATAGCGTTTGGTTTCTCGCCATTGCCAGACATGGTGGGCGTACAGGAAACTGGCCGGTTGTCACCGCTGTCCTTTATACGGCCATCGTCGCGGAGGCAACCAAATCTCGAGAGCAAGATGGAGAGTATTACGTATGCATCGGATACAACTCTATAATACACAATCCATCCCAGTCGCCCTCAGAATTCGTCGCCTCTGAGCACCACCCAAGCACCCAGGAATTTGTCTGATGATCATCGCACCCAGGCTGAGAGCAACCCCCCCCCCCTACGCCTCTCAAAGGTCCTTCAGGTGTACGTACACCGACGAAAAATCTTTCTTCGCCAGGTCTGGTCGGCTTCGAATTACCTCTTCATAAAAGTCTCTCGCAGCCTTGCCGAGAGGAAGCGCGCTCCTGCTAGCCGTCGCGATGTTCGTCGCGAGTTCCATATCCTAGCGTGACAAATGACTCATTGCGTGCACACATACGATGAATCGGCTTACCTTTAACATAAGGGCCGTCGCAAAGCCGCCCTCATAGTCCTTCTCGCAGGGTGGTAGCCTATCCGGAAGCGAGGACGGGACAGGGTTGTTGACAGAAGAAGCCCAGCAGCTCCCTGTTGAGCTATTGATTACCCCGGCAAGCACTGTCGGGTCAAGTCCTAATTTCCGCCCGAGGAGCATAGCTTCTCCGACGACGATCTGCTGGACACCCAGCACAAGATTATTGCAAATCTTTGCGCCTAGTCCCGCCCCAGAGGAGCCACAGTGGATCACGCGTTTCCCCATCAGTTCCAGAGTCGGTCGTGCTTGGAGAAAGGAGGCTTCCGTCCCGCCGACTAGGAATGAAAGAGTACCTGCTTTCGCACCGGTAACGCCTATTTTGCATTCATTAGGGCGGGACGGCGGCAGTTATCCGAGTAATGCAGACCTCCAGATACGGGAGCATCAATCATTTGTGCCCCTGTCAGGATGACATCACCCGCAACTTGGCGCGCGACATCCACGTCCAGCGTCGTAGAGTCAATGAGCATAGCGTTCTGCGATTCCGTACTCTTCAATGCCTTGAGCGCGGGTATGATCCCGTTTCGTTCGTAATAGACAGTCCTGACCTGCGGTGAAGAGGGCAGCATCGTGATCACCATTTCAGAAGCGTGCACAGCTCTGCCAAATGTGTTTACATGAGCTGACCACAACAAGTTACTGAGGTTACCTACTCCTCGGGCGTCTGGACGATATCGATGCTCGCGCCAGGGAACTGGGACAGGAATCTCTGACGGAAGGCTATTGCACTTTCCGGCACTGCGTCGCACACTATAAAGTGTGAATCGGCCGATTGCGCGAGCTTCTTCGAGAAGAGATTGTAAGCCATCTCTGAGCCCATGCGACCTAGCCCAACGAATGCCGTGCTCCTTGACCGCAGCACAAGAGAGTCAAATGTACGAAGAGTCGGCCTCATTCTCAGTAGGGTGGGCGTAACAGTCGGACGACACTTCGCGTTCGCAAGCTCATGGGACTAGCGAGCTAGTGTATGAATAAATTACATCAGCAAGTACTTGACTCAACGAGCCTGCAGCGACTACATACCGTCCAGGCTCGACGACAACCAGCAGCCCGATGCTTGCCGCAGCGACGTCCTTTTTCTCTCGGACAGCGATATCTCAGTCCTATAACATCACCGCGTCAACTGGCAGTCGCACATCCACCCCAATCCCCTCAGGATCTTCCACTTCTAGCGCACACCACCCCACATCACTACCGGTTAGAGTCGGTCTATGGAAGGTTCAACAGGCAACACACAAGGTCACAAACAAGCGTGTATCTGTATGGACATTCGACAAGCGAGCCGACATGGAGCGCCTCAGTCCTGTGTCCAAGGAACGCGTCCTGGAAATCATGAAGGCAGAGGTAATACCTGGGCTTGCGAGCATCGTTCGAAGCTAATGACTTCGTCAGGCTACTGCATTAAGCAGATTGCGCCATCCATCCATCCTCGGTATGTCCTCACAGCATTCATAGTCTATTATACTGACCGAGAGTCGTAAAGAGATGGTTGAGCCTCCCGAAGAAACCCGTAACGAGCTCGTCTTTGCGACGGAGCCTATTCTGTCGGCCTTGGACATGTCGATCCCACGAGGGTCCCATTACATCGCTCCCGTTGAACTTGACGAGATTGAAGTGAGTGGGACACTCTTGCAATATTTCTCAGTGTCTTCATCTTTATCCAGATCCAAAAGGGCATCCTTCAGTTATGCAAAGGACTCTTATTCTTACATTCGTCTGCAAAACTAGTACATTCGAACTTGAAACCAGAATGCATCATTATTAACGAAGCCGTACGCAGAGTGTGTGGCCGAGTTTTCGTTAAGCTGACTGTTCGTTGCCGCAGGGCGACTGGAAAGTATCTGGCTTGGGCTTGACGGTCCCTCTGATGACTGCCGACGGGTCGCCGTCACGATGGGAGCCTCCCGGATTAGACGGTCGTGTCCCACCAGAGATACAGCGGTCATTCAATTACATTGGTATTCCTGTTTCCTTTGTCCAGTGATTGCATCAGGTCTATCCATCACCACAGCTCCGGAATATGCTCTGGATGAGATGCTTGTCACGGCGTCTGACATGTACTCTCTCGGTGCTGTGATATACGCTGTCCATTGCATGGGTAAACCGCCTTTCCAGAACCACGGGAATCTGGGTCGTCTGCGCGATAACGCAGGTCGATCCATTCCAGATATAGGTCACTTGGACGGAGACTTGCAGGGTACTTCCCCTTCTAGTTCCCCCTATTTATCCGAGCCTGATTTTGAGCATACTAAGATCTCCTGCGGTCGCTTATTACGCGGGGGTTCCAAAGTAGGCCAACCCCATCCACGCTTCCATCCCACCCCTTTTTCTCCTCACTCCCAATCTCCACGCTAAACTTTTTGGATCGATCAAATTTTACGGCAAAGACTCGAGAAGAGAAAATATCATTCATGAAAGGTTTAACTGGTGTTTTGGATAGGTTCACAGAAGGTTTGAGAACACGGAAGATATTACCATCGCTGCTTGAAGAGGTTCGACTTCTCGGCTTCGTAACTAACTATTCCGATGAGTGCTCACACCCCGCACGATTCAGATGAAGGATACGCATCTCCTTCCGTACATCCTGCCCAACGTGTTCGCCATCTCGAATATTTTGTCGGCTACTCAGTTTGCACAGTCTGTGCTGCCTAGCCTTAAACCCTTGTTTACTGTTAAAGATCCACCGCAAAATATGCTCACACTGTTAGATAACCTTGAAATGCTACAGAACAAAACAGAAAAAGGAGTTTTTCGGGAACGTGGGTACTGGGTTTAGTATTCCCTGCTGGGGCACTGACGTCTAGTGAAGAGGTATTGCCGCTTGTGTATAATGCCTTGGAGTCGGAGCATTCAGTGGTGAGCATTCCAATACAATCCACGTCGCATATATTCGATATTCGATCTCGTTGCACAGGTTCAAGAACGGGCTCTGGAAGTGGTCCCTAACTTATGTGAAACCATTGATTATGCAGAAGTGTCTGGGGTGCTATTTCCTCGCGTAGCGGTAGGTTTCAATTTGGAGATCATAATGTGGAATGCGCTCATGTCTCCATAGTGGGTATTTACCAAGACCAAACTACTTTCAGTGAAAGTTGCTACATTGGTCACCTTCCTGAGTATGGTGAAGACCCTTGACCAGGTTAGCTTACTTTTCTCGTGGCACGGAGCGTAGAATGACAGCATCCTCAGACAAATCTGACCCAAAAACTGTGTCCTCTCTTGTCGAGGATCCGCACTAAGGAACCAGCTGTAATCGTATGTCTTTACCACGGCTGTACTCCCCAACATGACCAGGTGCATCATATCATATAGATGGCTACCCTTTCCGTCCAAGAAGCTATGGGTTTTAAGATTGATAGAGAAGCGGTAGCAACTCTTGTCCTTCCACAGCTCTGGTCGATGTCCATGGGACCATGTGAGTCGGCTGAGCATGTTGAGGCACTAGCTCATGTTCATGTTCATCCATTAGTATTGAGCATCCAGCAGTTCCAGCGGTTCATGGCAGTCATTCGCAAACTCGGGGAACGGGTCGAGAAAGAACATGGCCAGTTCTTGCGAGACTCTCAACGCATAGAAGATAGTTCCGTGCCCACCAATGGCGTGGCGTTGCCCAACTTCAATAACTCAGGTGTCGATTTTGAGACGCTGGTGGGACGTAGTAATGCCAATATAAAGCCTGACACGGTTGTCGATGGCTCAAAAAGCTGGGATGATGACGTCTGGGGGAGTATATTCAGCAACACTCCTGAGGTTAGCAGGATCATTTGAAGCCAGAACAAACTCTTACGAGTTCACAGGCACCTGGACAGTCAGTTGCAACCCCGACGACAACACAAGCCTCAAGTTCACCCGCGGTTCCACCGCCGCAACCCCCTCTTACTCAGTCGTTACCCTCGTCACCACGACTCGCGACCGATATATCCTCTTCACGACCTTTACGGCTTGGGGCCAAGCCAATACCTTCCTCGTTGTTCGATAGATCGGCCTTTTCGACAGGTCCACAGCCAGCGCAGTCACGCCGCATTTCAAGCCCGCCATCGCAACTACAGCTCGTCTCAACCTATTCTACGCTACCCGCTGCCGCATCTCAGAAGCCTAATTATAATATATCGTTCTCCGATCTCTCGACAGCCCCGTCCAACGTTCTTCCATCTCCTCCTGGTTATACTTCACCAAACCATACCCCTTCTACGACACCTTCATACCCGATATCATCCCCTCCGTTACAAGCCTCTGTCGTTTCGATGGGATCTATGTTAACGCCTATGCAACCTACCCGGGTTGTTGCCACTAATAAATCGGTGACAAAGGATGATTGGGGTGACTTTGATCCTCTCAAATGAATTTAAATGTATCGTATCTGCTTTCGATCTTCGCGCCAAAGTTGTGTAGTTTGTTCGTGTTTGAATCGCAAGCCGATGCTGAGTCGCTCCATCCGGGCCGCCTCTGGCGTACGATTATGAGTTGTTGTTAAGTCTACCGCAGTTTCCCTTCTACACGATTTCGCATTGTCGACGTCCTTCATCGAGACATGCTTGGGTCCTTCTGTTCACGAACGCGTCCAAGCGCAGCTGCCCGATTTACTCGCGCCCTTCTCCCGACATTACTCCTCGCTGGCCCTGTCTCGTCATTATGGCCCTTCCCTCCCAAACGGTTCACGAAAAACTCTCTCATGGAAGCAGGTTCCATGGGGTTGGATGATGCGGACCGTATAGTTGCATTCGGGGATTTCAACGGAGATCAATTGTGAGCGAACAACCACTCGCCCGCTTTCCCTCTTGATTCAACCCGAACAAAGCCTAGACGTGCTTGCACTGGACTCGAGTCAATCAGTTCTCTCCGTATACATCTGGAACCATGGCAAGCCAGTTGCTTCGTCATCATCCCCTTTACTCATCACTCCCCAGATGCATTCATTTTCGAGAAGAGCTCTCAAATACAACATACAACCCCTATACACAATGTCATTCCTGGAGATTTCACACTCGAAGGGAGGCTCGACCTCCTTGTTATGAGCCCAAATTCTGCAACTACCCTCAATATGGACCTCTACAAGGGTAATCACGACGGGACGTTCCGTATGTCCATGGTGTGCACATTGACACTCTCAAGTTATGCTCAGCGTTTTCGATAGAGTCCATCCCGATATCGTCACCTTCCTCTGCGCTTTCACAACCTATACCTGTCGATCTTAATGGGGACATGAAAATCGACTTGCTCGGCATGATTCCCTCTAGCCAGGGTTCATCAAGTCTTTTGAAAGCATGGAGAAATACTTGGAACATCTCCGACGATCAACCAACACTCTTTGACCTGTAGGTCCGTTGGTCTCGTTACGGATCGTCCCGCTGACTTGTTTCCAGTGTCGATCCTCCCTTCAATGGTATGCAATGCCAGTTGGCTTCTCCACACAGCAATGCCATCATAGACCTGAACGGAGATTGTCTTGCCGGTCAGTCTTACCCCACAGATGCAGAGCCATGCAGACCTTTTGCTGTTGTAGATATCTTTCTTGTCTGTGATGAGGGGTCAGGCAGAAGGTCTTTTCAGATATGGATAAATAACAAGGATTCCGGATTTTCTCTTGCACAACACCAATCACTTCCGTCCGGGGTACAAGCAATTGCTTTCGCTGATGTTGGTAAGTCGGTTTGGCATAAATACGAACTATGCGCCAATGTATACGCAATAGACCGGGACGGGACCATCGATATGGTGTTTCCTACATGCTCGTCGGTATCGTCGAGGACTGGCATAGGCTCCGGTTGCTCGATCAACATTGCCTACAACAAGCAAATACCAGTTTGCTCGTCTACTGGATCTCGGACTATTGATAAGCAGGGGAATCGACTCTGCCGACCTCCCGAGGATCTTTGTATAGCGGACCCCAACTTTGGGTTTGACCTCAGCACGAACAAGGATAACGACGTAAGAGGAATCTTGATTGTGTTTCTGAGCTCCCTCATCACAGCATTCTTTAGGCTTTTGTTCAGATCCCTTTCACTTCCCTGGTTAACTCCGCTTCAAGCGCTCTTGTTGTACTCGATACCACTTTTTCACCGTCTATCCCGCTTCCTATTCGTCTCGGGGATACAAATCTGGATGGCTTCCCGGACTTGTTGGTAATCGCCGCCATAGCCGACGCACACACGCCTAAGCTTCTGATTTCAGAATCTTGCACAAGGGGTCTTGCAGGGTGTGATGCGTATGGACAAGGACGACGTGGATTTAGACTCCTTCAGAAAGGCGCAGAGAGCCTAGAAGCCGTACTTGATGCGCGGGGGGTAGCATTTATCGACATGGATGAAGACGTACGTCGTTTTCTATTCATCTTATCCCCACCGGGGAACTTAGCACACCGATGTTGAACAGGGAACGCTTGATATTGTCGTACAAAGAGTGGGAACACAGGGCCGTGGCACGGTAACGTTTATTCAAAATAATTTCTACTACGACGCATTTTTCCTGAAGGCAATCGGTGTGTTCAAGTTACTTTTCGCGTTGTACACGCACTGACGACCGGAACAAGTACTGAATGGTGCGTGTAACAATGGTTGGTGCACTATGCCGAATGGTTCGAATTATCTTGTGAGTGCCGTGCGTTCACCACCGAGTTTTGTCTCAATGCCAGACAGCCGTTTGGAGTGAGCTATTCTGGCGCGTCATTCAAGTATACCGTTCTCGACACCTCGGGTCAACGGGCAGCCGCTCAAGGTAAGAGAGTAGGAAGGCTGGTTGACAAATCCATACGTGTTAACACCTCGCCATGCAGTCGGCCAGCTGCCCCAAACTTCTTACCATTCGTTACTCTCCCCTTACTCGTTCTTCGGCCTCGGCCGGACAAACAACTATATCGAGAACCTCTTTGTGGGATCCACGAAACATACGGAAGACCATTTCATTGACATGGGGGGCGTTATCCCAAATTCTCGTGTCGTTATTCATCCGCCGCCCGGGCTGAGCGAGGGACCGTGGAAACGCGAGTTGTTTCTGCGTCCTGGACAGTGGATTCCTTGGGTGACGCTAACAGTTGTTGTGGCTACTGTGATCTTAGCAATCATCGTGTTCATACTGCATCTGAACGAGAAGGTGGGTTCGTCCCTGATCACCATTGGGGATGCTACTGAAAGAGGAACTCGGCCTCAGCGAGAAGACGAGTTGGAGCGAAGAAGAGCATCACATCACATCAACTTTGACGCGTTATAGCAAGACGAATGGTGGACAGTGATTAGTGAAGTTGGGGTTAGCCAACTTGATCATACATATACAATTGGGTGGACTGGCTAGCTATCCTACACGCTATGAGTTATATAATATCTCTTGCTGGGCTCACTCGTCCCAGCATGGTTACACGAAAAACACTGTCCTACAGTCTGCTCTGAAGTTTCCATTTAGTGTCTTTCCCCTCGCCACCGAGCTTCTCGACCTTTCCCTCAGCCACTAGCTTGAGAAGGTGTTGGGTCACGCTCCGCGCAGCAGGCTCCCACAGATCACGGGGGTACGCTGCATATATCTTGGAGACAATGTCCCAAGTAGACCAAGCCCCTCCGGCGTCTTCTGGGGTTTGTTGCAGGACCTGCACAATTTGAGCTTCTCTCTCCATCCGGTGTTCAATGTACGTCTTTATGACCTGTTCGCCTTTCCGAACTACCGGTCCATGAGCGGGATAAAGTACGGTGTGATCGTTCGTGTACGACAAAAGAGAACGAAGAGTTGATAGATACGTCCCAAGATCTTCGAACACGGCAGTTCCTTGCCCGAGAACAGTGTCGGCCGTGTAAAGTACCTGTTCGGACGGAAATAAGAGAGCGATGGAGTCCTCTGTGTGTCCTGGGGAGTGAATGACTCGGAAGCTGGCACCCGGATCGGACGAAGTGTCAG
>JBBPMH010000096.1:0-62000 GCA_038090235.1 Pulveroboletus ravenelii
TTAAAGCCAAAGGAGGATATACTAAGTACTGATATATATCAGATACCCTATCTGTTACTAAAAGCTCAAAAACTGTTCCAATGGTGTTCCTGTTTTAAAATGGATGTATTTTGGCATTCCCTGGGCCATATTATATAAATATTAGGTCAGCAGGTAGCCACGAGTCAGTAAATCACATGCTCCCACCAACACTAAGCGGGATTCCCACGCCTACAACTGCTATTCTATGTACATTACAAAATTACCAAATATTGGAACAGTTTTTGGAGTCACTATAGCTCATAGCAGTTTAAGCACTTTGCCTTTTAAGTGGGGAGGAAAAAACCCTTCTGGGAACTCCATATAGAGTTCTTCTTCCAGAACACCATATAGGTAGGCTGATTGGACATCAAGTCCTGTAATATACCACTTTTATAAAGTAGCAAGGGCAAGCATACATTGCACCATTTCAAATCACACAACAGGTGAGAATACCTGGTCATAGTCTATGCCCTCAACTTGTGAAAAGCCTTTAGCTACAAGGCGAGCACATTTTTGACTGTCTGTTTTTACATCAAAGACCCATTGGTTCTTGATAACTCTTCTATGAGTAGGCCAATCAACTATTTCCCAAACCTTGTGTTTCTTGAGCATTTTTAGCTCAGTGTTGCAGGCCTTCCTTCAGAGCTCTTGCTTTGTAGGTGGTAGTTTTGAAATGTCCTTATAGGACCATTCCCTATAATTGAGAGAATTCTCTGCAGTCATGTATGGTATAGCATGAGCACACAGGAAATTTAATAATGTATCTCCCCCTTTATGGGTGAGATGGTCTACATCCTCTTCAGAAGGTGTAGGGGATGCAGGTAGTCTGCCTGGGATAGGTAATATATCAGGAATGGGAGTGGGTGCATCACCAATCAATTTTTGCCAAGTAGACTCCTTCTCAACATCTTTGACCTGTTGGAGTGGGTGTTTATTCTCTCCATATATATTACCAGGCTGAGTAGGGGCTCGGCAAACTTGCTCAGAGTGTCTAGGCCTTAGTGGTGAAGTTGGAGGAGCCCTAGGGGCCCTAGGAGGCATTACAGGGGGTGGTAGTGGTGTAGGTTCCCTAGCAGGCAGGGGCGATTGCTCATGTATAGAAATAGGTGCAGGGACCTTTGGTGGACCATCCAATTCTGAGGAGTCAGATTCAGATCCTCCAGACTCATAAGAAGGATATAGTTTTTGAGGAGGGTGTGTTACTGGTCTATGAGATTTTGCTGCTGAACAGCAAGGAAAAAGGTGTTCATCAAATATTGCATGTGCAGATGTATGAAGTGTGTTGTTTGGGCGCATAAATAGGTGATTGTTCATAGAACCAGGGGCAATACCTAGATACAACATAAGCTGTGATTTGAGTTGCAATTTCCCCTTTTGAGTCTCATCAGGAAGATGAACATAAGCCCCACATCCAAAAACATGCAGATGAGAGATAGATGATTTCTCCCCCTGAAGTAGTTCATGGGGAATATGCCAATTTAGTCTGTCCATTGGTGTAATATTATATACATGGGTGACATGTAGCAATGTGAATTCCCAGTATAAATCAGGAAGGCAAGCATGAAGATGCATCACCTGTGCTTTATCCATCAGTGTGCAAATCAATCACTCAACATGTCTGTTCTGCTGGTGTACATAGGGGGCTGACTAATGTATGAGGATTCCTAGATCCTTTAAGTACTCTCTGAATGTTTTCGATGTAAATTCACCTCTGGTATCAGATTTAAAGCCCTTTATCTGGGAATTATACTGGTTCTTCACAAAAGTAAAGAACTGTTTGGTGGCCTTAAGTGCCTGATCTTTAGATCATAGACAGGTAACCTATGCCATTGATGTATAATCGTCATAAAAGATAATGGCATATTTATGCTTATAGTATGATTCTACCTCAAATGACTTGAGATCCAAGTGTATCAACTCAAACAGTGCAGTAGCTCTTCACTCAGTATGAGGGAATGACCTGTTAGGTTGTTTGCCCAGTTGGCATCCAGGGGAGATCTTTTCCTTCTTAGAGATATCTACATCTGGAAAATCTTTCAAGTGTTTTTGCACAGCACTTAATACATCTTTTGAGAGATATCCAAGGCAGTGATGAAGTAGATTTTAATCTACAGTAGCCATAACTTGTTCAGCTTGTTGCTTAACTGTTGGTGCGTTCATCCAGAACATGGTATCAGCTCCATGTGAGTGAAATAAGAGGATTGTCCTTTTAGAACATTTGTCATAAAAGTCAATGTGACCTGGGCCAGTCATAAGAGTAAGGCACCAGTCTTTGAGCAAAGTTCCCATTGATATCAACTTTAATTGACAATGGAGCATATATACTACTGGCGACAGTCGCACAGATATGCCTTTAAAGTCAATAATGACTGTGCCCTCTCCTAAGATTGAAGCTTTTCCATTTGCAGTTTGCAAGTATCTGGGTTCTGTAAACTCAACATATTCCACAAAATCCTTTATATTATATGTGAAGTGCGCTGAGGCACCTGAGTCAAGGAGACACAAATCTTGTGGCACAGAGTAATCATGTTGTTGCTGTTTCCCTTTATCTGAAGTCTTGTTGCAGTCATCACATAATGTAGATGGCAATGCAGGTGGTATTTCCCATTTACTACCTACTACAGATGCAAAGCAGAAATGATATTTTGCATTCTGTGGTGAGAATGTTTGCTCATCAGTGTCTGAGTGGAGTGAGGGAGTAGTTGTGACTGACCAAGTCACAAAGAAGTATCCAGAGTCTTCTTCATAGATCTCATCCAGATCATTGTCATCCCAGGATGTGGCAGGGGGGCCAATCTGTTGAGATTCATGCTCTGATTCTTCTTCTTCTTCTGCCTGGGGAGGCAGTTAAGTGAAGGCAGAGCAACCTGGGCTAGCCCTTGCAGCCTGATATCCATTAAAGTTGAAGATGCTTTCCAGGTACTTATCCTGGTAGTCATCTCCTTCTCTGAGGGAGACCTGGTCCTCTGTGTTCATTTGGACTTTCTCAGGGACTTCAGTAATATGCTCTTGTAGGGAGTGATGAGGAGCAGGGAGGCCATCTTCCCCAAGATGGTGGTTAGCCACTGGGTCAAGCATTCTGACTGTTTTGATGGTCAGTGTGACTCTCAAGTGGTGTGCCAGGGAAATTGCATTGGAGGTGTGAGAGAAGGCTGGTGGACCATAGTGGGTCGCACCAGAGGTGTGCAATGAGATGTGAGGGTCAGTCATGGTGGAAAAAGTTGGCAGGTCGGCAGGCAAGATAATTGTCACAGCTGAAAAGGCAAAGGAGGTTGTGGCAGTAGTGGTGTTCTTGGCAGCATTTTCTGTCCTTCATTGTTCCTACTTTTCCTCCCCCTACTTCAATCTCCTGCCTTGATATGTCTTCTTGTTCTTCTTGTTTCCCACAGGGTTAGAAGAGTCTTCTCCTTGCTGCTGTTGTGAGAACTGGGGATCTCCCCCCTTTCACTTGACAGCAGAGACCTTATTTGCATACTGCTCAGTTTGAGCAGGGCAACAATGAGAGGAGTATTGCTGCCAAGCAGCAGTAATCAGGGTTTCAAGTTCCTGGAGCATTTTTTTGGGAGAAGGAGTTGTGTCATTGCCAGTCTTTGTGATGGAAGCTTGATTAATGAATTAGGATAGGACATCAGCATACTTAGGCAACTTAGCCAGTGCCATCATCACTTGAATTTTCTGTGATATCTTGTACTTCACCTCAGCTAAATGTGCAAACTGGGCATTCAGTTTGGTGAAGGCAGGGGCTGGGTGGTTGTTCTCTGGGAACTGAACATCAAGAAGGGTTTTGAATTCAGCATAGGTGGAGGTGATGGTCAGTTTAGAGTAGGCATCCTCAAGAGCAAGCCAAAGGTGATTGGCCTGATTGAAGTTGGCATATCTGGAGGAGATATGGGGCTTGAGTTTAAGGCAGATAGAACCAAGGGCCTTGTCATCGAGATCATTCCATCAGTCCTGCTCAGTGGAATGATAAACTGTGATCAGAGTGGGGTTGTCCATATCTCCAAACTCATGTTCAGGGCATTCTTTTTGGATAGGGAGCCAGAGACCCTGTGAGAGGAGATAGGCCTTCATTTCATTCACCCATCATTGGTAGTTGATACCAGTGAGATGGTGAATATCTTTAAAAGATGAAAAAGACATTATCAAAGGTTTATCTGGTAATAAAAAATGTCAGTACTAGCCACAATCAATGTTGGTAACAGAGAAGGTGGGGGTGAAATGTTCACTCTTTCCTGAATGTTTTTTTGAAAAGTTAGACCATTAAAGGTCTATACTTCTTCAAGACAGTTTGGCATAAATATGCACAGAACTTGTCAATGTTCTAGCCCTTTATCTGATGTAAAGACACACAAAGTAGGGTTACCAGGTACGACCTGATTTTTCAGCATAAAAACACACATATTTTGTTGCTTGTACATAGAGCATGAAGCAGGGCTCATAAACTGTTAAATCCCAGCACAGTATAGTAGGGGGTTATGCACAATACATACCTGGTGTTAGGGCAAGGCCTTAGGACATTGTGATTCGAGGTAAAGACTCTATTCAAACTCAGATCTAAACCAAGTTTGTATGTAGTGACATGTGTGAACTACTTTCTAAGTATAGTAATCTATGTTCAACACTCCCCCTTGTCTAATATACAATAGTAAACTTTAGACATAGAGTAGCATGTCTGTCACTCAATCATTGAAAGGTGAGATTATTGAATTCCAAACCAAGTTGGGATCTGAATTTCTCAAACTTGACATGTCCAAGGTTCTTAGTGAACATATTCACAGGATTGTCATTTCCTGGGATATAAAAGAGTCCCACTTGTTTGAAAGTCATGACTGCATCACATATATAGTGATACTTGATGAGAATATGCTTGGATCACTTCTTAGTGACTGGATTCTCTGCTATAAAGAGGGATTCTTGATTGTCACCACAGATGGGGATAGGAGACAAATTATATCCTAATTCCTCAAACATCTGTTTGATCTATATAGCCTGGCAAGTACAATCACTCAAGGCCATGTACTCAGCTTTTGTAGAAGAGAGTGCTGTGGTTTTTTGTATGTGAGAATTCCACAAGAAAACTCCATTTGCTAGTTTCAGGTAATAACCTGTTTGCGAGTGACTGGTGATTTTATTGTGACCCCAGTCAGAGTCAGTACAGGCAAGAATGCCTTTGTTTGATTCCCCATCATATGCTAGCAAATAATCACTAGTGTCTAATAGATATCAGCAGATGTACAGAGCCTTATTTAAGTGCTCTTGGGAGAGATTTGCTAACTGGTGAGCCATTTGAGTGACAACATAAGAGATGTCAGGCCTAGTGCCAATCATAAGGTATGTATAACAGTGATCCTATTACAGTCTGAAAGTGTGTGCACAACACTGGGTTGACTGGATCATTGTTCTTCTCTGGGTAATACCCCTGAGGAAGGGAGGTACAAGCTGGCTTTGCATTGATCATTTCATATTGCTCAAGTACCTTGTCAAGGTAATTTCACAGGTCTATTAGAATGCAGTGACTGTCTTGATGTATGTTCATTCAGAGGAATTCATGAGGTTCCCCGAGATCTCAACATTCCCACTTTTTCATAAAAGCATCCTTGAGTTTGTTTACAAGGATCTTTAAGGGTCCACAGAATAATATGTCATCAACATAGATTATTGTGAGTACTATATCTTTTCCTTGCTGGTAGACAAATAAGTCAGCATTAGTTTTGAGCTGCTTGAATCCAAGTTCACTCATGGATTTGTCTAAAGTGCACCACCAAGTGAGCCCAGCTTGTTTAAGGCTGTAAATAGCTCTTAATAGTTTTAGCACTTTGCCTTTTAGGTGGGGAGGCATAAACCCTTCTGGGAACTCCATATATAGTTCTTTTTCCAGAACACCATATAAATAGGCAGATCAGACATTGAGTCCTGTAATGTACCACTTTTGTAAAGTGGCAAGGGTAAGCATATATCACACTGTTTCAAATTGCACAACAGGCAAGAATACTTGATCATAGTCAATGCCCTCTACTTGTGAAAAGCCTTTAGCTACAAGGCAAGCACATTTTCGACCATCTGTTTTTACATCAAAGACCCATTGGTTCTTGATAACCCTTCTGTTGGTAGGTTGATTGACTATTTGCCAAACCTTGCATTCCTTAAGTGTTTTTAACTCAGTATCAAAGGCCTTCTGCCAGAGCTTTTGCTCTGTGGGTGGTAGTTTTGAGATGTCCTTATAGAACTATTCTCTGTAATTGGGAGAATTCCCTGCAGTCATGTATGGTATTGCATGAGCACATAGGAAATTTACTAATGCATCTCCCCCTTCACAGGTGAGACAGTCCACATCTTCCTCAGAAGGTGTAGGAAATGGGGGTAGTCTGCCTGTGACAGGTGGTGTATCAGGAGTGGGAGCAGGTGCATTACCAACCAACTTCTGGCAGGTAGACTCCTTCCCAACATTCTTCACCTGTTAGAGTGGATGTCTATTCTCTCCATAGCCCTGGGGGCCCTAGAAGGTGTCACAGGGGGTGACAGTGATATTGGTTCCCTGGCAGGCAAAGGGGTTTGCTCATGCTCAGGAATAGGTGCAGATGCCCTTGTAGAGACTTTGGGTTTATGATCCTTCTCAGAAGAATCAAAGTCAGAATGTTCAGACTCATGAGGAGGGTGTGGTTTGTGGGGAGGGTGTGTAATTGGTCTATGAGGTTTCACTGCAGAACAGCAAGGGAAAAAATGCTCATCAAATATAGCATGTGCAGATGTATGTAGTGTGTTATTTGGGCACATGAAGAGATGGTTGTTCATAGAACCAGGGGTGACACCTAAGTACAACATAAGTTGGGACTTGCGTTGCAGTTTCCCCTTCCGAGTCTCATCAGGTAGATGGACATAGGCACCACATCCAAAAATGTGCAGATGAGAGATAGATGGTTTCTCCCCCTGAAGTAGTTTATGGGGGGTGTGCCAGTTCAATCTATTCATTGGTGTGATATTATATACATGGGTGGCATGTAGCAATGTGAATTCCCAGTATGAGTCAGGGAGGCAAGCATAAAGATGCATTGCCTGTGCTTTATCCATCAATGTGTGAATTAATCACTCAGCATGTCTGTTCTGCTAATGTGCATAAGGGGCTGACTGATGTATGAGGATCCCTAAATCTTTTAAGTACTTTCTGAATGCTTTCAATGTATGTTTTGTGGCCTTAAGGGCCTGATCCTTAGATTGTAAGCAGGTAACCCATGCCATTGATGTATAGTCATCATAGAAGACAATGGCATATTTATCTTTATGGTACAATTCCATCTCAAATGACTTGAGATCTGAGTGTATCAGCTCAAATGGCACAGTAGCTCTTCACTCAGTATGAGGGAATGACCTGTTAAGTTATTTGCCTAATTGGCATCCAGGGCAGATCTTTTCCTTCTTAGGAATGTCTATATCTGGGAAATCTTTCAAGTGTTTTCACACAGCACTTAATACATCTTTTGAGGGATGTCCAAGGTAGTGATAAAGCAGATCATAGTCTATAGTAGCCATAACTTGTTCAGTTTGTGGTTTAACTGTTGGTGCATTCATCCAGAACATGGTGATGCAAGAAGAAAATTGCTGCCAAGCAGCAGTGACCAGAGTTTTGAGTTCCTAGAGCATTTTTTTGGGAGGAGGGGTCATGTCATCACCAGACTTTGTGATGGAAGCTTGATTAATAAATTGGAAGAGGATGTCAGCATACTTAGGCAACTTAGCTAGTGCTATCATAACCTGAATTTTCTGAGGTATCTCGTACTTCACCTCAGCTAATCACACAAACTGAGCATTCAGTTTGGCAAAGACAGGGGCTAGGTGGTTGTTCTCTGGGAACTGAATGTCAAGGAGAGTCTTGAATTCAGCATAGGCGAAAGCAATGGTTGGTTTGGAATAGGTATCCTCAAGAGTGAGCCAGTGTTATGCTTGATTCTGAAGGGTCAAGCATTGACTCAGCTAAGGACTGAGGATGAGAGGAGCTGTTAGCAAACAGCCACAGTGAGACAAGGATGAGGAACATAGCCTGCAAGGAGCCGGGTCAAGGGTTCACCTAGCAGATAGTTGGTGAGAGGTCAAAAGTGAGGGGAACTGTCAGCAAACAACAATGGTGAGATGAGAATGAGGGACATAGCCTGCTCTGAGCAGGGTCAAGGGTTTGCCCAACAGACAGTTGGTGAGAGAGCAAGGGTTCCTCTCAATGGACAGTCAGTAGGAAACAGGGATGAGGGTCTGAGCAGAGTGCTTACTCAAGTGTAGAGTGAAGATACGAGGAGATGAGACTAGGTGTATTGCCAAGTAGGTCTAAGCTAAGGAACAGAGTACCTATGAGGTGGGTTTATATACTAGATAGAGACAAAGAGATATGAGCAAAGAACATCAAGGAATAAATGGAGCTTTAGGAATCAAATGAGTAAAACAATGAATAACAGAAGGGAAGTGATGAGTAATGAGGACATAAGGCCAATCAGAGAGAATCAGGCAAGGGGATCTAGGGTTCGAAGACTAAGCAAGAATGACAAATGGAAGAATACCATGGAATGTGGTGAAATAATGGAGAAGGTGTGACAGAGTCACAAGGGATACCTGTGGCAGTGTAGGCATAATCATTGTGACTGTGGATGGTCCAGTGGTGCTAGGGGTAGTGGCAACAGGTGTGAGTCCAGTGATAAACCTAAAGGGGCTGGGGGGAGCAGTGCAATTGGTTATGGTTAAGTTGTTGGGGGTATACCATTAGGAAAAGAATAGGGGTTGTGTGCTTATACAAGCAAATTGTAACAGCCAGAGATGGTTGGCCTGATTGAAGTTGGCATATCTGGAAGAGATGTGAGGCTCGAGTTTAAGGCAGATAAAACCAAGGGCCTTGTTGTTGAGATCATCCCAGTGATCCTGCTCAGCAGAGCAGTCAACAGTGATCAGGGTAGGGTTGTCAGTGTCTCCAAACTCATGTTCAGGACACTCCTTGCAGATAGGGAGCCAGAGGCCCTAGGAGAGGAGGTATGCCTCCATTTCATTTACCCATCACTGGTAATTGGTACCAGTAAAATGGTGGATATTCTTGAAAGATGAGGAAGACATTGTTGAAGGTTTATCTGGTGTTGAAAAACATCAGCACTGGCCACAATCAATGCAGATAACAAAGAAGGTGGGGGCAAGATGTTCACTCTTTCCTGAACATTTTTCTGAAGAATTAGACCATTAAAGGTCTGTAGTTCTTCAAGGCAGTTTGGTATAAGGATGCACAGAACTTACCAATGTTCTAGCCCTTTATCTGGTGTAAAGACACACAGAGTAGGGTGACCAGGTAGACCTGAGTTTTCAGTGTAAAAACACACAGAAGGGCTCATATTTTGTTGCTTGTGCACAGAGCATGAAGCAGGGCTCATAACCTGTTGAATCCCAGCACAGTATGGCAGGGGGTTGTGCACAATACATATCTGGTGTTAGGGCAAGGCCTTAGGACATTGTGATTCAAGGTAAAGACTCTATTCAAACTCAGATCTAAACTGAGTTTGTATGTAATGATATGCAATGTGTGAACTACTTCCTAAATACAGTAATCTATGTTCAACAATAGTGTTGCTGCTAGATAGACAACTTGAGAAGCAGGTGTATATGATGGCAAGTATTGCAGACATGTCAGGAGGTGTGAAATAGCAGGTGAGGTCATATAGGGTAACCAACAACAGTGGCAGGACTTACACAACAAGCATTCCATGTGTGACTGGAGTGATAATAACCTGACTTATCTGGCAATATATACATGCCTTGCATGTGCAGTCAATAGTGGATAGTGCTGCAAAAATTAGGTTGCAAGCCCAACTTGAAGATCTCATCTAAGAACTATATCATCTTATAGGAGACTATTGGACATGTTTGAATGCCAGAACAAGTCCCAATATAGAGCCCAAGATACAGAGTTCAATAATTCTCAATGAGACGTTTCACAGCTAGAGATTTTAGTTCACCTTCATGACAATCAATTGCTTGTCCAAGCATCTAGGTCATTGATCTGGGTCAGCAATGTTTGATAGGTAAGCACCAATAGCACATCTTACCTGGTTGACTTGTAAAAAGTGTTCTACAAGCTCCACACCAATAATATCCTTGATGGCATCATCAGCAGCCAGGTACCACCTTGCCTGGCCAATATCCAAAGGCATGCATTTTATGATACCCATTGCTTCCCTCTCTGTAACCAACATCTGAGCAGCCATCTGAGAAGTGTCACAGTTCTTCACTTTGAGCTAAAGACTATCTCTGATACCAATGATGCCACATGCCAAGATGCTTAGTACCACAAGGTATGGACTGGATGTTCCATCAATGGGTCTGATCTCAAAATTATGTGAGGAAGGGGATGTCACATTTATGAGGTGAACAGGTGCCTCCCGGTTTTCGACACCCCAGCAGGCCCACATTCCTCCCAACCATATTCCATCTACCATGCAAATATAGGAAGCAGAGAGAGGAAGTGTGAATGTGATTATGGAAGGGAGATGGCACATAAAACCAGACAGGAAGACAGACTCAATGGGAATAAGGAACTCAGAAGAAGTGGGCATGCCTCATGTTTCTCCACACACTGAGAGGTGCATATGAGCACCACTTCCACCTATCATTTATGTACATCAGGACATTGATGCTTATATGATCCACTCAATTACTTGTAGCTTTCTAGAGCCAGCCTGGGGGCAAATGTAGCTCTCAGGCCATGCTTGTTTGCAATATTATAGACAATCTTGCAAGTGTGAACAAGGGTGTCCACAGCCTCTAGTGGAGACATAGGGCCCGTGACCACCTCATACTATAGCAGGAATGGCCCATGAGTAAAACAGGGGAAAATATCTACTAACTGAAATGGAATGAACCTGCCCTGGTGTGGCCTCTGTATGATACATCTCCAGCTCAATGCCATCCCATTGGATAGCATCAGCAATCTCTTCTAATACTTGAGTTTCGACAGCTCCTGCAGTTATCATCAGGGTAGTGGAGAATTGATAATCGTTCATGGGGTTGATTGGATCAGTTGATTTGAGAAGAATGGATTCACTCTCAAAACCAACCAAACATTGGATCTTGAGCTCTTTGGCAGCATACCTGGTGAAGATGTCAGCCATTATCATGTCACTCATTTGAGAAGCCATGATAGAACCATAAAAGGGCAGAAAGGCACCTGAAACAATGGTCCATTTCTCCTGGATGAATCTGAAGAAGATAGCATATCAAGGAGCATAGTGACAGAGGTGAAAGGAAGAGATCACTCTCTGATAGCACTGAATCCAGGTGCAAGTTGGAGAACTACCATCCTGAGAACTGCCTTGGTCAATGTGACACTAGGACACATTGCAAGGAGCTTGCAGAGGTAGAATACTGACAAGAATTGATGGTGAACTTGGTTGAGAAGATCTACCCATTGAATTTGAATATATCGGTTGTCATAGAGGTCAAGGAGGGAATAATACATTGATGTGCGATTTGGATGGTGTTATGTTTCATTTCTCTTCTTTCCTTTTTGTCTCTGTTACACTCGATCCCGGAGGGTCAAGCATTGACTTAGCTAAGGATTGAGGATGAGAGGAACTGTCAGTGAACAGCTACAGTGAGATGAGGACAAGGTTCATAGCCTGCACCAAGCAGGGTCAAGGGTTTGCCCAACTTGTTAGTTGGCAAGGGGGCGAAGACTCTATCCAACATATGGTCAGTAGAGGATGAGGACGATGGTCTGAGCAGAGTGCTCACTCAAGTGTGGAGCGAAGACATGAAGAGATGAGACTAGGTGTATTGCTGAGTAGGTCTAAGCTGAGGACAGTGATACCTATGAGGCAGGTTTATATACCTAGTGTTACATTTCACTTTTTACTCCAATTTGTTTTCTCCTTGTTTCCACCCTTTGTCATTGAACATTAGTCTCCTCGTCTGATTCTCTCATATCGGACTCATAGCTCCACAATTAGTCACCCCATTCCTTTTGCTATTCATCCACTGACTACGTGCTTAGCAACCAGTGTTTACCTTACGATTGTCTTTGTCCCGTCATGTTTTCTCCCTAGGCATTATATAAACCCACTCGTAGGTCTACTTGTACTCTAACTTAGACCTACTCGGCAATTTACTTGCTTCCTTTGTGTGCCTTTGCTCTGCACTTGACTGAGTGCTCTGCTCTTACCATCGTCTCCTTGCTAGCTAATCGCTGGGCAAGACCCTCGACCTCAGGCCCTTGACTAGTTGTCAAGCAAAGACCCTTGACCCTGCCGTTTGCAGGCTGCATTCTTCATCCTCATCCCATTACAGGTGTTCACTGACAATGATCCTCATTCTCAACCTTCAGCTGAGTCTGCGCTTTGACCCTTTGGGATCAAGTATAACAAAAGGTCTAAGTTCTATAAGTCGCGGCTAGCACTGCCTAAGCCGCCAACATTTCCTCCAACTGCCCACCCCAACGCCCCTTGTTGTTGTGACAGCCTCAGTCGCCACGAGCACCCCAACCTCGCCAAACCTCATTCTTCAACAACCTTCTCGGACCTGCCCAGGAAACTACCTGAGACACTGATGACTCTGACCCTGACTCACAACCAAGTGAAGAACGACATTCACTATCCCCTGATATACCCATCCCCTCTATTGCCGAACAACAGGAGGACACTGAACTCGCCCAATGCCTTTCAGCTGGACTCTCCCTTCCCCGAGAACCAGCTCCCCCATCTCCGACCCCAACTACCCGATGACCAGTCTACCCTCACCTAGAAATTGAGGAGCTACATCAACAAAGAGACAAGTGGCGTGCCAGACGAAACCAACCACCTCATAGACCACCAACCCCACCGCTGTTCTCCCACCCCCCATTTCCCATGTTGAACAAACTTACTGAGCTATGCCTCTCAAGGCCTGAAGACTTTGACAGAACTTATGCCAAAGCAATCCCATGGCTCAACTCCATCGATATCTACCTTATGATTAACAAAGAAATCTACAACAATGATGACAAGCGAATTGCCTTTGCTCTCTCCTTTATGACCAAAGGATCAGCCTCAACCTGGGCGAACACATTCTGAACCAAAGTCCTAGCCAACAGAAAGTTCGGAACCTGGGTTGAATTTGTGGTAGACTTCAAGGCGATGTTTGAACACGAGGATACCAAAGCCCAGGCTATCCACTGGATAGAGTTCGGAAAACTGAAGACCTCAATGCCTATATTGCCGAATTCAAAAACCAAGTAGCCATTAGTGGAGTAACCGAGGAAGATGTCCTCATCTCCTTCTTTGTGGAAGGACTCACAGAGACAGTCTGACAATGGATCTTCACCATGGATTTTGTCCTGGAGAAAATAGAGTCTTGGTATACCAAAGCGGTACACTTTGTCACCTACTGGGAATGAGCCGAAGCTTTCAACCATGGAAGCTGAACCAAATTTACCTACTTCTCTCAAGCTCAGGGAAAAACAACCACAGCCACTCGAGACCTAGATGCCATGGACGTAGACATAATCCGAGTAGGCAAGTTAATCCCCACCGAAAGGAAATGCTGCTTTGAGAAGAAGCTCTGCTTCCACTGCTGCCAACCAGGACATATGTCCAACAAATGCCCAACGTTCTCTAACAACAAGAACCCCCCCCCCCCAACTGTGGCAGGTAAAAAGAGTAAAAACCAACAACCTCCCTAAACTCCAAGAAATTGAAGACAAAGAAGAGGAGAAAGGGGAGAACGTGAAAAGAGTAATGTTCAGAAGCTGGGATTTGTCTTTTTAAAAGGAGAAGTTCCCCTAATGCAAACTTCTCCTAATGCTCATGTATTAGTAGCAAGGAAATTGAAAGCCATTGTCCTCCCTCTCACCCTTGCACCTAAAACAAAAGACGTTAGAACCCATGCTGTCCTTGATTCTGGAGCAAGTTGCTCCTGCATAGACTGGGAATTCGCAAAGAAAAACCGACTTCCTATGACCTGACTTCCCCAACCCATCCCAGTATGAAATGCTGACTCGACCCCCAATCGCTGCAGTGAAATAAAGTTCACCGTTACTATAGATTTCCATCTAGCCGACCTCCACTACTCTGAGGAGTTCAGCATAATGCATCTTGGAGACACTCCAGTCATACTAGGAATGACCTGGCTTAAGAAAGCCAACCCCACCATTGACTGGCTGATGTACACACTCTCCCTTCCTGTCTCAGAATCCCTACCAGAGACTGGACCGAGAGAATCCCCTCAGGGAACGCCCAACCCAATGTTAGACAAGTGGCTTATGGAACATGCCACTCGAAAAACTCCTTGCCCCAACTCCCATCACATCCGACACATCAACACAGATGAAAAGTGGGATGAGGATCTCTATATCTACCTTAACTATGATAAAGGGGGAAGGTTCCCTACTCACTCTGAATGGAAAACCTGGGAGGAGGCAGAAATGGTCAGAAAACTTACCACAGCCACCAATTTAGCCATCCATGCCCTTCCAGAAAAGAAAACTACTGTTCTTCCCCCAGAATTCGCTGACTTCACATCCGTGTTCACCAAAGAATCAGCCGACCATGTTCCTCCGACCTGACCCTGTGACCACCCCATTGAGCTAGACAAAACGTTCAAACTAAAATCCGCCAAGCTTTACTCCCTTACCAAAGAAGAAAAGAAAGCCATGGAGGAATTCCTGGAGGAAAACCTCCATTCAGGAAAAATCCACCTGTCGAAATCACCACAGTCCTCCCCCTTCTTCTTTGTCAAAAAGAAAGACGGAAAACTTCACCCCTGCCAGGATTACTGATACCTGAACCAACATACGGTTCACGACACCTACCCCCTACTGCTCATCTCGGATCTCATAGACTGCCTGCAAGGCGCAAAAGTCTTCACCAAATTCGACGTCTGTTAGGGATATAACAACATGATTAAGGAATCCGACTGTTGGAAAGCCACTTTTGTCACATATAAGGGACTCTTCGAACCAACCATAATGTTCTTTGGTCTCACCAACTCGCCAGCCACCTTCCAATGTTTTATGAACGATTCCTTCCATGACCTCATTGCTGAAGGATGGCTAGTTATTTACATGGACAACCTTCTTATCTTCTCCCCAGATAAACAGACCCACATTGAATGAACCTGTCGTGTCCTGAAATGTATGGAAGAACTTGACCTCCATCTCAAGCTTGAGAAATGCAAGTTCGCTGCCACTCAGGTGAAATACCTTGGCATGATAGTCAAACCTGGCAAACTTGCCATGGACCCCATCAAACTGGCAGGAATCGCAGATTGGCCTACCCCCACCAAAGTCAAAGATGTCTGATCATTCCTTGGCTTCACCAACTTCTACTGACGATTCATCCCAGACTACTCCACCATCGCCCGACCTCTCCTTGACCTTACCAAAAAGGATCATTCCTGGGATTGGTCGATACCTTGTGAAACTGCTTTCCAAGCGCTAAAGATTGCCTTTCTTGCTGAACCCATCCTCCAGTTACCCGACCCCACCTGACCCTTTGCCATCTCCACTGATGCCTCCAAATGGGCAACTGGAGGAATCCTCCTTCAACTGGATGGCAACGGCGATCTCAAACCCTGCGCCTACCTTTCCCAATCCCTCTTCCCTGCCGAATGAAATTATGACATATATGACCGAGAACTCCTCGCCATCATCTGCACACTCAAAATTTGGCATCATCATCTGCATGGCTCTGCATTCCCGGTAGAAGTCCTGACCAATCACAAGAACCTCACCTACTTCTGGGAGCCACACAAGCTCAACCGGTGACAAGCCCACTGGCTTCTTGACCTTGCCGACTTCAACCTCCACTTCACCCATGTCCCAGGTTTCTCACTTGCTGCTCCCAACGCCCTTTCCTGCTGACCAGATCATGCCACGGGCGATGACGATGACAATGTGGATGTCACCCTTCTCCTGGCCGACCTCTTTATAAACCTCATTGACATGGACCTCTCTGCAAAAGTGGCCGCCTCCTCCACTGCCAACCCCCTTGTTCTTAACGCCCTTCATGCTCTTGAGGGTACGGTCCCCTCACAATTCCACTCTCACCTTTCAGACTGGAAATTTGATGCTGGCCTCCTCATCTATCAGGGCCGAGTCTACTTGCCTGACTCCCACCGACATGCCACTGTCTCTGCATGTCATGACCACCTCTCCGCCGGTCACCCTGGTTTCCTTAAAACCCGTCAGCTCGTCTTTCGTGACTTCTGGTGGCCCAGCCTCACCTCCTTTGTCTGGAACTATATCCAGGGTTGTGCCCTCTGCCAGCAGAACAAAGTCAATACACACCCCACAGTCGCTCCCCTCACCCCTATCTCATTCTCCTACACCTGCCCCTTCCAACAGCTGTCCTGTGATCTGATCACAGACCTCCCTCTCTCTAATGGCTTTGATAGTCTATTGGTCATGGTCGACCATGGGCTTACTAAGGGGGTAATTTTATGCCCAACTAAGAAATCCGTCACTGCCAAAGGAATCGCCCACCTCTTTTTCCACAAAGTATATACCAGATTCGGACTCTATGACAAAATCATATCTGACCGAGGCCCTCAGTTCACCTCGGAATTTGCCAAATCCTTGGCATCCCTCCTTGGATACTCCCTCACCCTCTCCACCACCTATCACCCTCAAACCGATGGAGAAACCAAATAGGTTAATCAAGAAGTTGAGACTTACCTGCGAATCTTCTGCCACAATAACCCGACTAGTTGGGCAGAGCACATTTCAATGGTGGAATTCACTCACAATCACCGCCCCCACTCAGTCACTGGCCAATCTCCATTCTATCTCATGATGGGATATGAACCAAAACCCCTCCCCACAATCATCGCAGAAACAAACCTTCCTGCTGTTGAATCATGGCTCAAGCTCTTATCTCACCTGAGAAACGAAGCCCTGGCTGCGCACGAACTAGCCCGCCAAACAATGAAGTCCAGGAACACATGAGGCTTCAACCCATAGAAGCAAGGAGATAAGGTATGGCTAGAAGCCCGGAACTTAAAATGCTCTCTCACCAGCCCTAAATTTGCCCCAAAAAGAGAAGGACCCTTCATCATCACAAAAGTCTTATCACCCATCTCCTATGAACTCCGACTCCCCTCCACATGGAAAATTCACCCCGTGTTCCATGCTTCTCTCTTATCGTCCTATTGCGAAAACAATATACATAGGTGGAACTTCCCGGCTCCACTGCTGGATCTAATAGAAGGAGAAGAAGAATACGAAGTTGAGAAGATTGTACGTCATCGTGGAGCTCCATCCTGTTGGCAATATCTCGTCCGATGGAAAGGTTACTCAGCAGAAGAAGACTTGTGGGTTTCTGAGTCAGAAATAGGCAATGCCCCACTCGTCCTGAAGGCATATAAACACCTCCACCCCAAGTTCTTCCCCCATCCTATCTCCCATTCCATCAACTACATGTCTACCTCCAATGCCTCCTCTTGCTCCTCTCACCGTGTACCCTCCCCTAACCGCTGGAATGCTTCAAATCCTCCTGGAGCAAGAACACCTGCTAGTGCAGATGTTTTGCCCGTTCAGGGACCAACAGAGGGCATTTGAGCTCCTATTTATCTTGTTCAATCAAGTTCTCCAACGACTGGACCAACCTCTCTCTCCTCCATAATGTTATCTTCCCCAGTAGACTCCCCTGCCCGTCCAGACACCCCTCACCCCACTATCAGCAAATGGCAAATCCTCCACCACAGTCATGATGACGGGATCCACCCCCCAGACATCCCCATCTATGCCCAATGCCTATGGGATGACCTCCCCGACGAGGAGTACCATACTCTCCTTATGACGCATGTCGCCGACCCCCATCTTGCTCTTCCAATGGACGACGACCTCACACCCGGTTCCCCCCTAGCCTCTTTAATCGACACCTTCCTGGAGGTTTGTCACCTCGACCTATTAATCGACTCCCTTCACTCCCACTTGGACCTGATTGTAGCCAAGCACCGCCTGTGCTCAATCCATGCCGTCCTCCATGGACATCTAGGGTCACTCGGATACCAGATGATATTAGGAGAGTATATGGCCGACCTTGATTGCTACCTTACTGAAAAAGCTGAAATCAACTGTTCCCGTTACTGCCACTCAGTTACCACCCACTTTGACGATCTTGAACGGGACAACAACCCCTCCGCCTCATCCTCCCCCCTTGACCCTGAAAAGATAGCTACCCTAGAGAGAGAGGAACTCTCTTACTGGGGGCAGCACCTATGGCCCCTTCCCTCATCTCACCCGCTTTACAGAAAGGCATGTTTCCAATGCTGCCGGCTTGGACACATGTGAGTTAACTATGAGCTCTACAAATGTCCTACCTGCCACACTTGGGCCCCAGGACATGCACAGTACCAATGTGCCATGGTACACCACCGCGTTGGAGTTCCCCAATGAACCCCGCTGTGGGTTGACCTCTCCACCATTCGCTCCCCTCGCCATCCTCCAAGTGGGACATCCTCCTCATTGTTTTCATCTAGACAATCTCGCCGCTCCACGCTGCCCCCCTCTCCACCATCACCAACGCCCCCTTCTCGCCGACTCTGCCACCAACAACCTTTTCATGCACACCCTTGTATGCACTCTGGGAGTCCCCTCCCTGTCCCTGCCCCTTATGCGGACTCTCCCGACGATGACCCCTTCTCTGCTGAAGCCTACAGCAACATGACTGGTTCCCCCAGTTATAGCTATCGGGAATTTTAGAAAGTCAACGGTGTCTCCTCGCCTTAAACGGGGGGTAATGTTATGTTTCACTTTTTACTCCAATTTGTTTTCTCCTTGTTTCCACCCTTTGTCATTGAACATTAATCTCCTCGTCCAATTCTCTCGTATCAGACTCGTAGCTCCACAATTAGTCACCCCGTTCCTTTTGCTATTTGTCTGCTGACTATGCGCTTAGTAACCAGTGTTTACCTTACAATTGTCTTTGTCCTGTCATGTTTTCTCCCTAGGCATTATATAAACCCACTCGTAGGTCTACTTGTACTCTAACTTAGACCTACTCAGCAATTTACTTGCTTCTTTTGTGTGCCTTTGCTCTGCACTTGACTGAGCACTCCGCTCTTACCATCATCTCCTTGCTAGCTAATCACTAGGCAAGACCCTCGACCTCAGGCCCTTGACTAGTTGTCAAGCAAAGACCCTTGACCCTGCCGTTTGCAGGCTGCATTCTTCATCCTCGTCCCATTGCAGCTGTTCACTGACAACGATCCTCATTCTCAACCTTCAGCTGAGTCTGCACTTTGACCCTTTGGGATCAAGTGTAACACCTAGGGAGAGCCAAATGTAACATGACAAGAACAACAAAAGGCATACACTGCTGAGGAATCAACTGAGTAAGACAGCCAATGGCAGAAGGGGAGCAATAAGTAAACTAGGAACACTGGTCCAATACAAGAGAATCAGATAGGGAGAGTGAGTCCAAATGACTAACTGGGTACAGGGTGAGAGATAAGGCATAGGGGTCAGGGGTCAGGACAGGAAAGGAAAAAGAACATAAGAGAATTGTAATATTACCCTCAGTTTAGCGTGTGGTGACACTGTCGACCACTAAAACTCTCAGTACTCTGCTCTTGGAGAACCTGTGTTATTACTATGTCTAACTGCATCAGTGGAGTTGTCAGTGTTGTCAATGGGAGAGTCCAGATGAGAGGAAGGGACAGGAAGGGGGCTCCCAAAGGACTGATGGTTGTATGCACAAAACAGCCTGTGACAGTTACAGCAGTTGCGAACAGGTAAGAGAGAGACAGGGGAGGCTTGGGACCCTGTGCCAGGTGAGGTGGAGAAGGACAAGGTGGTAGGAGAATGCTGTGGGAAATGAATGGTGGTACAATCCGCCAGTGCAAGGGTAGGAGTGGGGGTGTGACAATGGGGGTGACATTGATATTGGGCATGACTGGGGGCCCACTCCAGACAGATGGGGCATTGATAGAAGCAGTAGTTAGCATGATAATGTCCCAAGCAGTGGCAGGTGAAACATGCCTGGGAGTAGAGCAGGTGGTTTTCTGGTAAAGGATACAGGTGTGAAGCCCAATACAGATTGGAGAGGGCATCAATGGCAGCAGCTTCCTCAGGAGAGAGTGGGGATGAGAATGCCAATGGTGTTTGGACAGCTTCTGAGATATGGTGGTTTATGTAGTCAGCAAAGTAGTGTGCAGACAGGGTAGTACTGTCTCCTGCCATTGCTAGGGCTGCTACCTCAGCCAAGTAGCAGTCAAGATCTTGCAGGTATTCTCCAAACTCCATCTGGAACCCTAAGATCCCAAGAAGTCCACAAAGACATGCATGGATTGAGTGGAGGAGGTGGGCTATGATGATGAGATCCTGATGGCCAAGGACTTCATCAATTATATGGTTGAGGTGAGCAGTTTGAAGAAATGCCCCTGCCAACATGGCGAGAGGGGATTCCCACTCCAGATCTGCCTTGATGGGAATTATCATCCTCGAGTCAGTGAGATGTATGAGGAGAGTGGCCATGTATTGCTCATCTGGGGTTCCATCTTGTAACTGGTAAGCATGGAAGGGTACTTCTGGTGGGTGAATATCTCCAAGGGGGTGATGGCAATGTGGGCCCCCCGATGTTTCACATCCATCCAGATACCTTTAACTGAAGGTGACCAGACAGGTCCCTGGGTCAGTTATGATGAGTTTCAAGCTGGGGTTTTCTTCAGTCATAGGGCAAGGGGTGTCTGGGTGATGGATGGGGCTACCAGGCAAAGGGATGGGATGGATGTTGGTCAGTTCAGCCAGGGTGAAGAAGTAGGAGGTGGCAGTGGAGATGGATGTGGTGGAGGTCACTGAGGATTCTGAGGAGAGTATGCTGGAGAGGGGAATATCAACATCAGCAAACAAGCCAGTCATGCAAACATGAGGAGGAGAGCTCTCAGCACTAGTTGGGTAGGGTGGAGGAGGTCCCATAGCCGATTCTGTATGATGAGGAGATGCAGGAGGACTGCAGGTGACAAGATTGGAGAGAATAAGGGGGGAAGTGACATTGGGACAGTTAGTAGGGCCAATGGACATAACATTGACAGAGTGTGAAGAAGGAGAGGTTGGAGGGAAGACTTTGGGGTGGAGCCATTTATATGCATTGAGTGTCTGCTTGGTGTTAGTCATTTCAGGCTCCAAAACCCACGAGTCTTCTTCAGTGGAGTATCCCTTCTATCGGACAAGATAGTTCTGTCGGAACAGGGTTCCTCGATGACATATGATTTTTTCCACTTCACACTCCTCTTCTCTGTCAACAAGGTCTGGGGGTGGAGCTGGAAAGTTCTGACTGTGGATGTTGTTTTCATGATAGGTGGATAAGAGGGAGACATAGAACATGGGGTGAATCTTCCAAGTTGTTGGGAGACAGAGTTGATATGAGATAGGTGATAAGACTTTTGTGATAAAAAAGGGACCTTCTCATTTAGGGGCAAACTTAGGGCTGGTGAGGGAACATTTTAAGTTCCATGCCTCAAGCTAGACCTTATCTCCACATTTCCAAAAGGTGAAACCTCATGTATTTCGTGATTTCATCAGCTGACAGGATAGTTCATGTGCTGCCAGTGCTTCATTCCTCATAAGGGATAAGTTCCGAAGTCTGGACTCAACTGCAGGAAGAGCCATTTTGGAGATGATGGTGGGGAGAGGTTTGGGTTCATACTCCATCATGAGATAAAATGGTGATTGGCCAGTGACAGAATAGGGGTGGTGGTTGTGCATGAATTCCACTATGGGAATATGTTCTGCCCAACTGGTTAGGTTATCATGACAGAAGATCCAGAGGTAAGTCTCAACCTCCTGGTTGATGTGTTCCATTTCTCCATTGGTCTGAGGGTGGTAGGCCATGGAGAGGGCCAAGAAGTAATCAAGGAGGGAGGCAAGGGATTTGGCAAATTCAGGGGTGAATTGTGGCCCTCTGTCTGAGATGATTTTGTCATAGAGATCAAAACGTGAGTAGACTTTGTGAAAGAAAAGGTGGGCTACACCTTTGGCAGTCACAGTCTTTGTAGTAGGGCACAAAATTACCCCCTTCATAAGCTCATGGACAATCACAACCAAGAGACTATCAAAACCACCAGAAAGTGGCAGATCAGTGATGAAATCACAGGAAAGCTGCTGGAAGGGGCAGGTGCACAAGGAGGAAATGGGGGTGAGTGGCATGACCATTGAATGGGTGTTAACCTTGTGCTACTGGCAGGCAGCACAATCCTGGACATAATAGCAGATGAAGGTGGCAAGGCCCAGCCACCAGTAGTCATGGGAGACAAGCTGATGGGTTTTAAGGTAGCCCAGGTGACCAGCAAAGTAATGATTATGACAACAGGAGACAACATTGTGATGGAGGGGAGTGGGGAGATAGATGTGGTTCTGAAAGGTGAGGATGCCAGCATTAAACTTCCAGTTGGAAAGACGGGACTGGAAGCATATAGGAATGGCACCCTCGAGGGCATGCAGGGCATCAAGAACAAGGGGGTCAGAGGCCAAAGAAGCAGCAATCTTAGAAGAGAGGTCAATGTCAATGAGGTTGATGAAAAGGTCAGCAGGAAGGAGGGTCACATCAGTGTTGTCAGAGTTATCACCATCAACATGGTCAGGCTGGTGAGACAAGGAATCTAGGGTGGCCAGGGAGGCCCCAGGGACATGGGTGAACTTGAGATCAAAATCTCCAAGGTCAAGAAGCCAGTGAGCCTGGCAACAATTCAGCTTATGTGGTGTGCAGAAGTACATGAGATTCTTGTGGTTAGTGAGAATGTCCACTGGGAAGGCCAAACCATAAAGGTGATATTGCCAGGTTTTGAGGGCATGAATGATAGCAAGGAGTTCCCTATCATAAATGTTGTAATTCCACTCAGCCAAAGTGAGGGATTAAGAGAGATAAGCACATGGCTTGAGATCACCATTGCCATCAGGTTGCAAGAGGATCCCCCCAGTAGCCCATTTGGAGGTGTCGGTGGTGATGGTAAATGGTAGTGAGGGGTTGGGGAGTTAGAGTCCTTTTTAGTGAGATCCAGTAGTAGGCAAGTGATGGTGGAGTAGTTGTGGATGAAGCAACAGTAGAAATTAGTGAAACTAAGGAAGGATTGCACATCCTTGACGCGTTCCGGGGTTGGCCAGTCAGATATCCTAGCCAGTTTAACCAGATCCATAGCAAGTTGGCCAGGTTTGACAATTATTCCAAGATATTCCACCTGGTCAGTGATGAACTCACACTTTTCCAGCTTCAGGTGGAGCTCCAACTCCTTCATATGTTGCAGAACCTGCCAGGTTTGTTCAACATGGGTTTGCTCATCTGGGGAGAAAATAAGGAGGTCATCCATATAAATAACAAGCCATCCTTCAGTGATAAAATTGTTAAAGAAGTCATTTATGAACTGTTGGAAGGTAGTGGAGAAGTTGGTCAGACCAAAGAATATGACAGTAGGTTCAAACAGGCCTTTATGAGTGAGAAATGCCACTTTCCAACAATCTGACTCCTTGATCCTGATGTTGTTATATCCCCATTGAACATCAAATTTGGTGAATACTCAAGAGCCCTGAAGGCAGTCAATGAGATCAGAAATCAAAGGTAGGGGATAGGTATCACAGACAGTGTGCTCATTCAGGTAGTGATAATCTTGGCAAGGGCAGAGTTTCCCATCTTTCTTTTTGATGAAGAAGAATGGGGAGGATTGCAGGGATTTGGAGGGGCAAATTTTCCTGGCATATAGATTCTTGTTGAGGAAGTCCTCAGTTGCCTTTTTCTCCTACTCTGTGAGAGGGTAGAGTTTCACTGCTTTCAGTTTGAACATTTCATCCAATTCAATTGGGTGGTCATAGACATGGGAGGGAGGAAGATGATCTGCAGATTCCTTGGAAAAGATAGAGGTGAAGTCAGCACATTCTGGAGGGAGGATAGTAACCTTCTTCTCTGAAAGTGCCCCAATGGCAAGGTTGGTAGATGTGGTAAGTTTCTTGACCATCTGCTCCTTACTCCAGTTCATCCATTGCAAGTAGGTTAGGAAATGGCTCCCACAGCCATATTCAAGGTAATCATAGAGGGCTTCATTGTACTTTTTGTCAGTATTGATATGATGGATGTGATGTGAGTGAGGACAGGCAGCTTTCTTTGCTGCATGTTCCATGAGCCATTTGGTCTCCTCCGGGTTTGGATCCTTTCCCTGTACCACTCCTCTCGGTGGGGGAAGGGATTCCAAAGTAGGAAGGCTGAGAGTAAAGGTTGTCCAATTGATGGTGGGGTTAGCCTTCTTTAACCAAGTCATTCCTAAGACAATGGAATCATCCCCCAAGTGCATGACAAAGAACTCTTCAGAATAATGGAGTTTGGCTAGTTCAAATTCCAAGGTAACAGAGTACTTGATATTCCCATGTTTGTTATACAAGTTGTCAGCATTTCATACTGGGATTTGTTCTGGGAGGCAGGTTATCAGGAGGTGATGTTTCTTTGCAAAGTCCCAGTCAATACAGGAGCAGCTAGCTCTGGAGTCAAGGAGGGTTTGAGTGTGGATGACTTTTGTATCTGTAGTGAGCAAGATGGGGAGAATAATAGCTTTCAATTTTCTTGCTATAATAACATGAGAATCAGGGGAAGTTTGTGTTAAAGGGACTTCCCCTTTTAAAAACCCAAGTTCTACTTTCCAAATGCCATCCTTTTAGTAGTTTCCCCCTTCACCTCTTCTTTGTTATCATCTTCGATCTCTTGTAGTTTCGGGAGGTTGTCCATTTTGATCTTTTGGACTTGTCAGGGTTGAGAGGTGGGTTTTTGATTCAGGAAGGTGGGGCAGCGACTGGATATATGTCCTGGTTGCCAACAACAGAAACAGAGCTTCTTCTCCATGCAGCATTTTTGCTCACTTGAAGTAAGTTTTCCAACTCGGATAACATCAATGTCCATAGCATCTGGGTCTCGAGTGGGGGTGGCGGTTTTCATCAGGGAGAAGTAAGTAAACTTAGCATGGTTCCCCAAGTTAAAGGTGTCTGCCCATTCCCAATGGGTGACGAAATATACCACCTCAGTATACCAAGCTTCTATTTTCTCTAGGAGGAAGTCCATGGCAAAGATCCATTGACAGACTGCTTCTGGAAGACCTTTCACAAAGAAAGAGATAAGAATGTCTTCCTTGGTTACTCTGCTAACAGCTACTTGATTTTTGAACTCTGCAATATAGGCATTCAGGTCTTTGGTCTTTTGGATTCTGGTATGCATTAACCAGTGGATAGCCTGGGCCTTGGTATCCTCATGTTCAAACATGGCTTTGAAGTCTACTACAAACTCCACCCAGGTCCCAAACTTTCCGTTAGCCAGGACCTTAGTTCAGAATGTGTTTGCCCAGGTTGAGGCCAATCCCTTGGTCATAAAAGAGAGGGCAAAGGCGATTCATTTGTCATTGTCCTTGTAAATCTCCTTGTTAATTATAAGGTAGATATCAATGGAATTAAGCCATAGAATTGCCTTAGCGTACGTTCCATCAAACTCCTCAGGTCTTGAGAGGTATAACTCAGTGGATTTGTTCGACATTGGGGATGGGAGGCAGGAGAACAGTGGCAGGGTAAGTGGTCTATGGGGTGGTTGTCCTCTTCTAGCTCACCACTTATTTCTTTGCCAACGTAGTTTCTCAGTTTCCAGGTGAGGGTAGACTGGTCATCAGGTAGTTGGGGTTGGAAATGGAGAGATTGGTTCTCTTGGGAGGGAGAGTCCTGCTGAGAGATGCTGAGTGAGATCAGTGTCCTCCTGTTGTTCAGCAACAGAGGAGATAAGAACATCAGGGGAGGGTGTCAGGGTAGACGGGTGTTGGGGTAGACATTGACAAGTGTCAGATAGGTGTAGATTGGGGACCAAGGGTGGCCATTGTGGTTGTGGGTGGTCCAGCAGCGTTAGGGTGATGGTCCCAGTGAGGAACAAGAGGGGACGTTAGGAAAAAGAATAGGGGTCCCATATACATATGATCAAATCATAACATATGCCCTTGTATCCCTCAGTTACTACTTGTTTGTCTCTCCTGTACTATATAAACCCACCTCATAGATATCTTGTACTTCACTTTAGACCTACTTGGCAATCTACATTGCTTCCCCTCTGTGTGTCCTCACTCCACACTCAACGGAGCACTCTGCTCATACACTCATCCCCTCTGCTAGCAAAATGCTAGGCAAAATCTGTGACCTTGAACCATCGTTAGCTAGTCACTGGATGAACCCTTGACCCTGCAAGTTGCAGGCTACATTCTTCATCCTCCATAGATACTTTGGTGCCATTTCTGGATTGGTATACACCATTGAATATCATATAAAGTCAGCTTGGCCAACCTTGCTGTGCATTGTACATCAGGATGGCCCTCCTTTTTTTTCACAAACTGAGCCATGGGAAAGTAAAAATGAAGTGGTGGTACGAGTCTAAGGAGCCCCCCTTCCTTTGCAAACTATTCTCTCTCTTGTTTCCTCCATTCAGTCAAGTCATTCCAGGGCATCTTGGTCATCAGCACAACACCACCTCCTGTTTGGCCTTCCATCCCCCCTTTTCCCTGTCCGGCCATCTCATTGCTGCTCACTGCTAAATTTTTGCTGCCAGTTCTTTCCATCATTTTCCAGCCCAACCCATCCTGAGGTGTGCCAGGCATGCACACGTGCACTCCTCATCGCCTTTTTCAATCATGAACCCCATTAGGTCAACAGGTCACAGGGTCATCACGTTCCCGGCATTGACTGAGCCCCTAGTCTCGAACCATCCATTTTTAGAAGTGGAGTTGAAAACAACTGCTCGTGCGCTTCCTAGAATGTCTGGAGACTTTTGTATGGTAGGTATAGCATCATGTCACGCTCTAATATTAGCTAATCCCTTGGAGTGAATTTATTATTGAAAAATCTTGATTATCTAATGATTATCTACCAATATGGTATATGATTATCTGTTCTGTGTGTGGGCCACTGCATAGTAGCTACAATCCACTGGAAATGCAGGTCAATCTTTCTGATGATGATGACTTAGATTACAGTCCTTTTTCTTCTATACATATTTCACCAGGCTTTTCCTTCAAATCAGACTCAGAGGATGAAGATGATACACAAGAGCCAAGTCTACCGCCTATTCAACTTGCCAACACTCGCCGACTTCGGGAAAAGCTTGCACCAGATTTAGCTATGAAAGTCAAAGCTGTCTTGAATTATATGAACACCCTTGGCCTGAATCTCCCACTCTTTCTCAATTTACTCAGCTGGGGTCAACCATCTTGTGTTACTAATGCAAAGATCAGATATGAGCAGAATGCATTGATGGTCAGCGATAAGCTGCCATCCATTCTCAAATGCTGGCATAAACCACCACACACAACTGGAAACAAGGCTCCACATGCCGATGGTGCTAAACAGGTTCTTGAGCGCTTTGCATTTGATCAAGTCACTGAAGTGATCAACAACAAGCTCGAGGGAATCACCGATATCATGTGATGCCCTGCAGATGAGCTGATGACAGAGGGACTTACAAGCTTGATGCTTGATGATCTTCTACTCAAACTGAGCAGCCCGGGCTTTGGTGGTACACCAAAGTTCTGGTCATTGCTACAATGCTTGACACACACAAAGCAGCAAGTAGATCATAATACAGACAAAAATCCTGACCTTGTAAGTCATTTAGATATAAGTGACATAGTATCTAGCTCAATATTAACAACAGATCATCTTATCTATTATTTGTCAAGTGGAGTTTTCATGATCACATCATAACAGCTGGTTTGCCAAACTGTTGACCACCTTTCTCCGCTCTCAAGGAACACCTGCAAAGAGTATCGACTTGTTGCGGGCTTTTGGTCTTACGATGAGTCATCAGTGGTCAGTTCGAGCCTTGAATCAGATTTCTGAGAATGAGATGGCCACTATGCAGGAAATGGTGCAGAAGTTACCCTTCATCCTTACACATGACAATGTCAACATACCATTCCGCGTATTCTCACAGTGTATCGACAATCAAAGTCACTTTGACTCTGGAATAGCCTCAACCATATTTTTCCAGCCTAATGCACCACCAGAGCCTCTATTGTGCAATCGCACACTCCAGGAATTTCGAGTTCAAGGACAAAAGAACCCCCTTACAATCATGGAAATCTACAACTTAGCCAATGTGGCTGCATCTGGCCAATATGAACGAGATGTTCATCAAGTCCTCCACTACCTTGTCAACACCCCTGATTTCGACTTCGCCACCTATCCCCATCGAGATAACCCGATCTTCACAATGCCTAAGCCTGTGAACCAACTACCCATTGGCCCCAAGTATGTAACTTGACAGTTCATGCTGGGTACAGAACACCTCGAGGAAGCAAGCTATGAGGGAAACGACCAAGTAATGGCAGCCATCATGCATCAACTTGGTTTAGACTCCCTGGATGAATGCAAGAAAACAGGACTCCACCGAGTCATCGTTTGGATTGGTGATCAGCTGACTGTTGAATGGCTTCGTGGTCTATATAAGTTTCATGCTCAAGACTGAAATTCATATGATCGGCTTGACTGGTTGATTGTCACATTTGGTTGGTTTCATCTGCTCATGGCATTCGCCAATTCACTCCACAAACAATATCTCGGTACAACAGCAGGACGAGGCCTCATGCATGCATTTACCTTACTGGAGCGAAAAGGCTTACACACTGTGCAGACAAGGGGTTCATTCTATCAACATCTACATGACACAATCTATCATATCATGGAGGCACATTTCCGTGCATGCTGGAGAGTCATAGAGAAGGTGGAGAAGCTGGAAGATCTTCATTTGAAGAGTCCTGATGAGTTGCTAGACCTTGCAAGACAAATTGTTCACAACCTTGCCTCCAGTACTGTGATCAAAATGATTGATTCCAATCCTGAAGAAGTGCATGATCAAGCATTGCGCAACTCAATTCTGTGGAATCGGGATGCCCTGCGCTATGTAGACCTGAATGAGGCAATACAGAGCGGTGATGTAGGCATACTCGAGCAGATGCTCCCTCACTTGGCATTTCAGTTTGCTGGCGGACAGAACAGCAAATATACAATTGAAATCCTTGAGCTATTACAGGCATTACACCATGATTGGCCCCCTGAAGTCTGGTAGGTTGTTGGCCCTGTGTGTTACAACTCTTAAGTTACTAATACTAGTATCAGTGACTTTGTATGGTGTCATTGTTGGCTCATTAACATAACCAGTGCACCACAAAACTTCTTGCTGATCTATAAGAGACAGGAATACAATATCAAGTCCCTCAAGGTACCAGTGACTAGTATGTGCTTGATCATCTCATGTATCACTCAACTATTAGTCACGACAATAGGTTACCGACTGTGTTCAAGGCCCAAATGCATCATGGGGACTTTTAAAAAAGCGAAGTCCTGCAGTGCCAATGATGCAAGCCGTGCAGAAACATATGGAGAAACAGGTCCGTACTCTCGGTCGTAGTCAGTCCCACATAGACCCGAGCAAGGAAAATGATGTCCAATGACTAGAAGATTCATATCAGACGTCAGCCATGCATAGCAAGCAGAAAGGACGTATGATGCGCAGCAAATCGGATGTGGTGACTGATATTTAGGGCATATCATGGGTATAGAAAACCCGCATGGGTATTTATACCCATATCACAGTGGGTACAGATACAGGTCCAGCTATTGAGTACCTGCAACATTACCAGACCCATGGCCAAAAACCCATACCCATGGGCTGCAGCACTGGTCTAACTTAGTAATTACAAAAGATACATATAAACAGCTATATTAGCTGTAAGGCTGTCCAAAAATTTTGAACTAAACATGCAATAACACAGTTGAACATTGATACCTACCATGACCTCCTGCAGTACCACAACACAAGTCACCAAGTTGACTGAGAAGGCACAAGCAGCTATCAGGGAAAAGAAAGCAGTAGTCCCAAGAAAACATAAGGCAACCGATAATGGGGCTTGTGCAGCCATGACAAAACGAGTCACAGTGCTGGCAGCAGGCTTGGATCCCCCCCAAAGGACCAAGGCACAACAGAATGGCAACACAACAGCCCAAATCACACACTCGAGGGATGCTAGTTCAGAGATTGAAATCAGAGATAGCACACAAGATGAACCACTGGCATCCAATGCTGAATCCGAGGCTGAGAGTAAAGAAGATGCCGAGGACGAGCTACATTTGTTGTCAAATCTATGGGAATTTCTCATTCATTAACAATACTATTCAAGGTGCCTTCAAAAGGATTGGAACTCACCAGTGTATGCATTCTTCCATCTGGTACCTATTATCAAGACAGTTGATGGCCGGAAGGTGCATGAGTTCAAGTGCAGCGCACAGGGCTGCAAGACAACAATACGGCGATACCTGGACACTAAGGATGCATGGTCAACTTCGAACATGTGAAAACATGTTCGGTCATGCTGGGGAGACGAGGCTCTTGGTGCGGCAGTTGATGCCAAGGATGTGACGGAGGCTCGGATGAATGTTGTTGGCAGTATCCTACGGAGTGGCTCCATTACCACTTCTTTCCAGCGAAAGGGTCAAGGGAAAATTACTTACAGCAATCGCCAACCCACTTGTGCAGAAACCCGGTATGTGCTCAAATGGGGAGTTGAACGGACTCTTTGCTGATGCAGTGGTATTTAGCATGGAGATAGTGCACTGGGTGACAGAGAGCCTGCGCCCATTTAAAATAGTTAGTGACCGCAGGTTCCAATTCCTAATGAAAACTGGCAGACCCAAATATTACATACCATCTGCTCAAACAGTTTCGCGTGATGTGAAACAGGTATTTGTAGCGACACGGAGATGCATAGCTGATATATTGAGAGTCAGTTCATAAACACTGTCGAGACAGTAAACTACTAATAAGCTTACCAGAAATACGAAGGCCGGATCAACTTCACAACTGACACATGGACATCTCCAAACCACCATGCATATGTTGCATTTGTGGTGCACATCGAACGAGGTGGAGCACTGCTAACTTTTCCATTAGACATGGTTGAGGTTGCAAGGGTAAGGAACTTACCATATCGCATCGGCATGAGGTTCTGACAATTTAACCTCAGTCCCACACTGGGGTTGAGCTTGCGGAAGCATTCAGAAATGTTCTGGATGCATATGGAATATCAGACAAGGTCAGACAATATTTTTTGACACCTACGAAGTTCTAAATCAAGCAGATATTGAGTGTCACTTGCGATAATGCATCCAACAATGATGTGATGATTAATGCACTCACCGAGTTGATCACTGCATTTGGAGGAGCAGCGAGCCACACTCATTGCTTTCTTCACATTGTGAATCTCGTAGCCAAGTCGCTGCTTCGCCAGTTTGACATTAAAAAAAAAGATGCAGAAGCTATGCTTGATAGTAGTGATAGAAGGGGACTACACAACCTTGACAACGTACCTGAAGAGGTTGAGTTCAGCACTGATGACGATGACGATGATGATGATGTTGATATTGACAATGACGGAGCAATGGAGGGCGATGGTGACGAGGGGTGGATTGACGAGACAGAATTGTTGAGTAGAGAGGAACGAGCGGAACTGGTGTCAGCCATCAAACCCGTCAAGTCAGCATTGACAAAGGCGAGTGCTAGAGTTAACTTGACAGACTCACCACTGATAAGCTAGTGTTCACTTCTAGATTCGCAGACTTTCCTTCAAAATCATACACTCTACCACCATTCTCCTTCCCGCCTGGAGAACAATCCTGAAGGAGTTGGAGCTGCCTATCACATTGATGCCATGTGATGTTGCAACCCGGTGGAACTCGACCTTCGACCTGCTCAAATACACACTGGACCATAGGAAGGCAGTGGACAGGGCCACTCAGAGATGAGACCTAGGTTTGAGGAAGTTCGAGCTAGGAGACGCAGAATGGGAGCTGCTCAACCAGCTGTGTAGCATCCTCAAGGTGAGCTTGTGTTTGATCAGGTACCTGTGGCAGCCGACCTCGTTGCCAAGCAACACCAAAGTGATCGGCACCAAATTACTCTAGGCTGACATCTCATTCTAGGTTCTGAAGGATGCCACCCTTTTTTTCTCTCACGCAACTCCCAACCTTGCAACAGTAATTCCCGCAATGGATCACATTGACCACGTTCTTGCCACCAATTCACTTGACAGACAGTTTTCTCTGCCCATTCGTGCAGCACTCGAAACAGCCAGAAAGACACTCAATCGGTACTATCAACTCATGGACAGCTCGGAGGTCTATCGAATTGCAATGAGTAAGCACACATCGACAGTATCTTGTCTACCGTAACATTAACACTAGCTTACTAGTTCTGCATCCGCGTCACAAACTAAGCTACTTCAAAGCTGCCAATTGGGAGAACACCTGGATTTCGACTGCTGAAAGACTCATAAGGGACAAGTTCGATTGCTCGTACATGGCAGATGAAGAGGCTGATGCACAGGGATTAGCAAGCGATATGGACGATGAAGATAGTGAAGAAATGGAAAGAGTGGTACATTCGCTCATCATATTAGACAGCTTGCTAACAAATAGAATCTAGCCCACCAATATTTTTGATGGGCTTGCAGCGCTCGCCCCCCCCAAAGTAACTGACCTACAATCTGAACTTGACAGGTATCTCAGTGCTGACATCAAACACGTCTCGGATGCACTCACCTGGTGGTACGAACACCGTTCTATCTATCCTCAACTTTCCCGCATGGCCCTCGACTACCTTACGATTCCCGGTACGTCAAGCAGTAATTTATTTAATAAGACCCAATACTATTCCACACTCCAGCTACGTCAATTGAGGTTGAGCGGCTGTTCAGCCGTGGTCGGCTCCTTCTCTCTCATGTCCGGTCTGGCCTTTCTGCTCAGTCCACACACGCACTTTTGTGTCTCAGCTCCTGGAGTCTACTAGGTCTTGTCAAATCAGAAGATGTCAAGAAGGTGTGCAAGCTGCCGGATGTGGTAGGTGATGAAAAAGCACTTGAAGATGGGTGGGATGCCATTGAGTAGTGTAGTATCCCATTGTCCTGTTTTATAACATTTGCCTGTATGACCCACGGGTATATCTTCCATGGGTGTCGCTACGGGTACTACATTGCCATACCCACAGTTATACCTGTACCCGTGAACATAGGTATGGGTCCAGCATAGGTATGGGTGTGGGTCTAGTGCTGGATACCCATGGGTTTACCCATGGTATGCCCTACTGATATTGTGACATTGGGGGCAACCACTTTGTTCACAAAGAAAACTATAGCTGAATGGTGGAAAAACAGAAAATTTGTATGAGCTACGACAGAAGATTGGTAACTACAATGTGTATTTGCAACGTTGCTGTGTTCCACATTGAAAAGACTTGGCAAGCATAAAAGGGCGGTATTGGCGACCACGCGTGACTGCATTCATTTACGCTGCAAAGAAATGCCAGGGGGATGTTGAGATGTTGAGCTTGAAGAAATGATATTGGTACCCACATGTGACTGCACTTGTTTACGCTACAATGAAATGCCAGAGGGTCATTGAGGTGTGTATATGTCGAATAAAAGGGTTGAAAGGGTGAACATAGACTGATAGAAAGATGGGCCAGGTTCGGGATTCAGTGGAGTCGGCGTTGCGGGTGTAACAGCGGAGCTGTTGGTTGAACATGGCGCTGTAATTCCTGTGCGCACATTCTGGATACTAGAGCACTGCAGCAGCATCGCTGGTAACAGTGATGATGGCAGTGATGCACATCCGTAATCTGTATCAGGAGCCTTTGTGTCCTGAAGCCAGAAGCTGCGATGGAGAAGAAATAAGCACGAAAATGACAAAATGAAAACGACTTACAAGCCAGCACTGGGAAAAATACAATTTTCCTTCACATGCTCTAGAAGCCGTGAGCGTTGAGTGGTCTCTGTCTCCACAGCCTTATCCACAGCTCTGCATGCTCTAACGGCCTCACTCTCAAGCTGCTTTGTCTCCCGATTGGCAGCTTTCTTTGCCTGCTCGTCCTCATCCATCGTGCACACCAAATTTAGTATCTCTTCTCCGTATTGATCCACCAGTGCCCAAGGTGTCAGCAGCACAGTTCGCAAATCATCCAGGGTCTTGAGTTGGCGATTGGATGCGATAGAAGTTAGCATGGCATCAGGTAGAATAGCCAGGCAGGTGAAAGTGGAGTAGGGAAAGTCACATTGCCGAATGGTGAGGCATCAAGATTGAAGCGCTGTGCGGACATTGTGCAGGTGCCGTTGGGCACGACGACTGACATGCTCTTGGTCTGCTTCAACCTTTACACGTACAACCAGCTCTTGTACCATATCAGAGTCAAGGTCCATGGCCACTCTGGATTTGTTTGCACAGTTGTTACAACAGCGAGTGGTGAGAACTGTGATTATGTTGTAAGATTTGTGACAACACTCAATGGGTGGGAAGCATAGCATTGGCAATCAAACAAAGTAACTCACTCACGCAGCCTGGCGGATTATTAAACAACTTATCTGCAACATCTCTCCTGCAGCCTTTCGTCACAATGAACTCGTGCAAAGTGGGTTCCACTTTCTTGCAGTAAGTAATTTGTATATCCACCTCTGAATCCAAACCTGATATCGATGAGTCATCATCAATGGTAGGTCTGCCTCACACCCACTGCATCACCGAAGCCTCGACAAACAGGATGGCACGTGCCTTGATGGCAGCTGACCTCCCTGCATGACCCACTCACTGCAACCACACTGTCAATGACTGCAGGATGCCAAGTTGGGCAACAAGGGTGATGTTTGGTATGTCCAGTCCCTGCACCGGATTTGAGCATCCATACTAATCATTCAGTGATGAACGATTTAGCTGCTTACCATTCCACCAATCTCAGTAACCCAAAGAATGCGCCAGTGATCACACTGAAGAAGATTGAGTTCACTGGCCTTTGCCCGTTCAGACCACTGACCATTCAGAAAACCCACATACTGACGCAGGTGAGCAGAAAGCCTTTCTTGTGACTGCTGCCAACCCATTTGTGAATCTCTAACATTATTCACAAAAATTAGTGCATGCTCCATGTCATCAACATGCATGATGATCTTATCAAAAAGAAAATCTACAGCAGAAAAGTCAGTCGGATTAGGGATTATACGAATTTCTTGGTAAATGTTTTTTCTGTTGTTGCCTAGATTGAGGTGAAAGGATGTCAAGGGATTAATATGCAACAGGTTTCATACTGCTGACAACATGTCAGGAGTCATTGTCACTGAAGTAGCATAGATAGGTGTTTGTGTCGGTATAAACGATCGGAGGTTGTCGAGCTTGCCATAGGTTGGTCAAAAGTGACCTTCCCACTGTATGATGCAGTGAGCTTCATCGATAACCACACCTATTAAGTTCTTATGGTAATTGGATGAGCAGAGCAGGCCATTGAAACAAGGATTTTCAATGGCCATTTCTGGTGAAGTATAAAGTATTTGGTATTTCTGCATCTTGAGCTCCTATTCAAACAATGGCCATCAATGAGTCAGCAGTTGTTGTAGTATGAGATCTCACCTTGTGAAGGCTATCTGTGTAAGTTTTATGATTCACAACTACAGCCATAAGACCCATTTTCTGACATCAAGAGACCTTCAAGATCATCATAAACAAATTTCAATGTTTTGAATACTCCTTGGAAACTTACCTGATCCTCCTTGAGTGAATTCAATGGTGAGATGACTATGAGTACCTTACTCGTGTTTACCATTGATGGTATGACAAAAGGTAGGCTTTTTCCAAAACCTGTCCCAGCAAGAACTGTACAGTTGAGGCCGAGATTGAAGGCTTTATAAGGTTACAAGGAGTGGCATGGGAACAGAATGGCTGCAAGTAAGTACGCTCAGTCATTGCATGGGACAAATGGACTATATATATTACCTGTGAGTAAGTACACTCAGTCATTGCGCGGGACAAACAGACTGAGGTGGCAGGCTGCGAAGACTGCTAAATATACTAATCATGCCACTTATCATACAAAGGGAGTGGCATAAAGGTACAAAGGAGACAAAGAGATTAAGGGAAAGTCTATTGTAGTGCTGTCACAAAGGCATTTCCAATAAGAAAGATAATGTGTCCAATGAACGTGCTGGGTCCGACTGCGGCTGTGCGCATGCTTGCATATTCCGACACTCCCCCTCAAGCTGCACGCAGTCTGAGTTCAGCCGTGAAGTGCTTCACCTTGGGGTGAACAACTCAGCAATGAGGGAACGAAGCCAGAGTGCTTCCTTAGCGGCATGTGTGGCAGCGACATATTCACTCTCAGTAGTGGAGAGTGAAATGATTTCTTGTTTCTTGGAACTCCAGGACACCACACTGCCATCTATAAGGAAAGCATAGCCTGAAATGGCATGGCAGTCCTCCATGACACTGCCGTCAGCGTCCGTGTAACCTGTCAAGAGCCACTCTTCACCTCCATACGTCAGACGCAACATCTTAGTACCACTAAGATAGCAGTAGATACACTTTACTGCGTCCCAATGCGCCTGACCATGATTGAAAGAAAAATGTGAGACTTGAGTGACTGCATATGCAATGTTGGGACGAGTACCCAGCGCAGCATACATAAGCAAGCCAACTGCCTCTTGGTAGGGCACAGTCCGCATGCCAGCATACTCAGCAGCGGTCATGGGCGATTGGCTGGTGATGAGCTTGGTGCTCGGGTCCATGGGTGTCAAGATAGGCTTCACATTGTCAAAATTAAAACGGCAGAGAATAGACTTGACGTATGTTTTCTGTGAAAGCATGAGCTTGTGATCACTGCGGTTGTGCGTCACCTCAATGCCAAGGAGCCAATGAAGTTCACCAAGATCTGTTACTTCAACAAATTTGCTCAAGTCAGCTTTGACAGTGATGATAAGCTCTGTGGAATTCACTGCAATTGTGCAGTCATCGATGTGCACAACAATGATGATAAGCGCGGTACCATCCCTTTTGATAAAGACTGCTTAATCCACCTCGCACTGCCAAAAAAGCAGACAAGTGACCAGGATCTCAACCAACTGTTGGTACCAGCGACGGCCACTCTGTTTAAGTCTGTACAGTGTTTTGTGTAAGTGGCACACACGACGTGGGTGGTCTGGATCGGCATATCCAGGGGGTTGCCACATGTAGATTATTTCATTATCCTTCAAACATCCGTTCAGATATGCACCCTTGATGTCTATCTGGTGCAGCTCTAGATCATAGCATGCTGCAAGTGCAAGAACAGTTCAGATTGAGGCGAGTTTTGTGATGGGCGTGTATGTATCAAAATAGTCTACTCCAGGGACTTGGGAAAAACCCTGAGCAACAAGTCGGGCCTTGTAGTGTATGACATTTCCGGCAGCGTCTTTCTTTGTGCGGAAAACCCATTTGGAGCCGATGATGTTGGCACTGGGCGGTGGGTCAATGAGATCCCAGGTACCAGCCTTATTGAGCATGTCAAGCTCCTCATGGATCCCTTGCTCCCATTTGGGCCAATCCGGGCAGTAACGCACATCAGCAAGCATTGTTGGCTCGAGCGCTTCGGCCATAGTGCTAGCTTGCTCGACAAGCAGTGTCAATTCTCATTCATTGTAGTCCAAATCATACTTATCATTTGGAACGGCAAGAATTTATTCTGCTATCCCTTCAGCCTCGAGAACGGTGGGTTCAGGAGCAGGCCCAGTAGGGATTGAAGAAGGGATAAGGACGCCGCGAGAGAGATTAGGCAAGGCTGCCTTGCTGTTTATTATGTCGAGCACCCGTTGGCTTGGCTTCCAAATATGCTGGGCACGTGGTTCAGGGACCTCAGGAGGGGCTGGTGGCACAGTGGGGGTGACTGACACATTGACAGGCCGGGTAAGGCTGGGTGATGGAGTTGTGACATTAGGCAGTGGCATGGTGGCACTTACTGAGGGCAGTGCATCAGGGCCAAAAACAGGATGCTATGGGGTGCCACCGTCCAATAGGATATCTCTCTCCCCCTCAGCAGCATCCAGCGCAGCATCAAAATAGAAATCACGTTCGACAGTGATAGCACGGGTCTTCGGCCAGTAGACGCGGCAAGCATAGGCTGTGTGATCATTGATACCAACCCATTGACCGGTCTCCACACGGCCACCCAACTTCGATCTGCCACCAGTGCGAACATACACGAGAGCGCCCCACTCACGCAAGCTGCTAAGATCAGGAACATGCCCCAAGGCAAGTTCGTGTGGAGACTTCCCATCAAGTACCTTGGTAGGCAGCTGATTCTTCAACCAAACAACATGACGTGCAGCCTCCCCCCACAGGAATTTCGGCAACCTGCTGGCATGCAACAGTGCACGCACCCATTCCAAAATGGTGCAGTTAAGCTGCTCGGCTACACCATTGTGCTGTGGAGTGTCACAAGTGGTGAGTCATTGCATGGTACCCCAGTGCTCAAGATACACAATGAACTCCCTGCCTAGGTACTCACCTCCTCTATTTGAGTGGAGAATTTTGACTTTCATAGCAAGTTGGCAGTCGAGCCAAGCCTCGAACCCTTGGTAAGCATGGAAAGTGTCGCTCTTCTGACGAATCAAATAGATGTGCATCAAACGGGTGTGGTTGTCAGTGAAGGTAACATAGTAGCGATGGCCGCCAATAGTGGTGACAGGCGCCAGTCCCCAGACATCGGAGTAAATGATATCGCCAGTAGCAGCAGCCTGTGGTCCCTCACAGACCTTTGCAATTGGCTTGCGAGTGGCCTTGCCATAGACGCAGGACTCGCAAAAGGTACCCTCATCTTTATCGAGGTCAAATTTTAACCTGCTGACCAGTCCCTGCTCAGCCAGCTTGTGAGCAGCAGATGGGGCGATGTGACCTAACTGGCAGTGCAACTCCATCACGGTAACCTGCTCAGCAGCAGCAGCACAGTCGTCATCATGTATGACACAATACAAACCCTTTGTGGACCGTGGTATGCGCCTGATCATTTCTCCGTCGGCATCCCGAATGGTGCAAAAACCATGCGCAAAGGTGGTGGACAACCCCATCTCGTCAAGCCAGCCAATGGAGACAAGTGTGTACCCAACTTCTGGTGAGTACAACACTTCCGTCAGATGTAACTGCAAGGTGGTGATTCCATTTGGCACATCGATCATAAGATCACCGACTCTGGTCACCACAAATTTCTGCAGGTTCACAGCAGTGAACAATTTGGGTGGAATAGACTGGACATTAGTCATATGGTCACAGTCGGGAGTGAGATGTCATGTGGTTCCCAAGTCATCATCGCTGTCGGAGTCCTCATCATTCCATTCACAGCCCCATGGACTGTCATCTCCAGCATCAGAGAACCAGTCACTATTGCTATCAGTGCAGGTGTCCTGTGCAGGTATGTCCCCTTCACTACTCGAAGTGATCGTCTCGAGATCTGGCAGGGAGTCCTCATCACTGATGGTCTCCAGATCCGGTAGCAACTCCTCGTCACTGATAACACTGAAAACTCTGTCATTGTCATCATCGAGTGCAGCCATATGTGCGCTCCCTGCTTGGTGTGTGACCTCCTTTTTGTCACCATTGACTGCTTTGTCACATTTCACAGCGAGATGCTGATCAGATCCACAGGTCCAACACAGCCGCTTTGGCTTGTTCCCATGGTAAGCATGGCCTCCACGTCCACGTCCTTGGGATCAGGAGGGAGTTGTGACGATCATCGCTTCATCGTGATCCTTTGCATCACTACAGGCAGTACTTTTTGCCTTGTAATGGTCTGCTTCCTCACTGATGAGTGAAATCAGTGTATCGGGAGCAATCATCTTGGAGGATGCATAGAGACGAGCGGCAGCAAGTTGGGTCAACACAAAGTTGGCAAGCAAGTTTGGTAGGGATTTGATAATGGTGAAACAGTAATCTTTTTCATCTATATCCACCCCTACCAATGCTAACTCCTCACATTTGGTTCACAGGTCATCAAGGAACTGGCGAACATCGCCTCCCTTCAACAGTTTCGACTCCAAGAACTGTGCCCGGAGTTCCATTTGCACGTAAGCCCCTTTCTCAGTATATTCGCAAGTTATCTCCTTCCACATCTCCTCAACGGTTGCCAGCTTGTGCACTTTCAGCACAGTTGAGTCCGGGATCCATTGGGTAAGCAGATGCTTGGATATTCCCTCATTCTTCTTCCACTTATCGATTTCTGTCTTTTCGTCAGCTGTTGGAGGGGTTTGGCTTGTCGGCATTGTGGCTGTGCCATCAAAATGGCCCCACATTTCTTTCACCTCAACAGCAACCTGAAAATGGAAGGTGAAGATCGCCCAATTTGTCCCTTTAACATCGAGCTTCGGGACGTTGTTCGGAAGGGTGTCAGTGGTAAGTGGAATGGTGGTTGACATATTGCAAGATACTGATTGATTGATTTGTTTATGCGAGGAGTGTGGGGCTCATAACCTATAAGGTTACGAGGAGCGGCGCGGGAATGGAATGGCTGTGAGTAAGTACGCTCAGTCGTTGCACGGGACAAACAGACTATATATATTACCTGTGAGTAAGTACACTCAGTTGTTGCACGGGACAAATGGACTGAGGTGGCAGGCTGTGAAAACTGCTAAATATACTAATCGTGCCACTTATCATACAAAGGGAGTGGCATAAAGGTACAAAGGAGACAAAGGGATTAAGGGAAAGTCTATCGTAGTGCTGTCACAAAGGCATTTCCGATAAGAAAGATAATGCGTCCGATGAACATGCTGGGTCCGACTGCGGCTGTGCGCACGCTTGCATATTCTGACAGGCTTCTGCAGCATCAAGTTGCCATGGATAAGGAATTTGATTGTTACATTGCTCCCAGCATGCATCTGAAAGGGCTTTTCAACTGGTCTTGGAACAGTACCCTGATGCCCTGGCTGCAGATTCCCGAGAAGAATAAAGATTAAAGTAGGAAATTTGTTGCTCCTCAGCATGAGAAGTATTTGGAGTAATGAATGTGGACATTAGTTGGACATAAATATGTGTAGATAGTCTAGTACTGGGTCCAGAAAGAATGACAGAAAGATTGGCAGGATAGCTTTGCGGACAGGGTTTCAACAAATTAGGCCATTTCCCGAAAAGGACATCTCATGGATAAATTAGGCTTGTATCGTTACAAATTGGGAAGGTAGCGTGACAAGTGTGACGCGATGCTATACCTGCCTATACAAAAGTCTCCAGACGTTATAGGCTCCGGATGTTTCCGAGCCGGACTATAACTTCTGGATCGAGACTACTGAGCCCCACGAATTTGGACATCACAGCCTGTCTCCTTGCTGTAGACCACATGTACTTAAATCGGCCGCAATGACCACACTCTACAACATTCTGGTTCCTAGCACTCCATGTCAGAGGACCCACCATCCTACGAGAGTGTCGAGGCGTCTCCACCACGCTACACGCTCCCTGAGACATTCAACATTCATGATCTCCGTGTTCCATTACTCGTCCAGCCCCAACAACTCAAGGGACATCTCTCCGTGCTGCATGCATTTCACAACCTCCGGGCGGTCGTTGAATCTAATTCCATCTCACGGTTTCCAGACGACATCCGTGCAATGGAGCCAGAAAAACGTTGGGGTTGGTTTGTAAATATCGCAGTCGAGAGGTCTGTTTTTTTGAAACTTTCTCGAGCCTTGGCACTGAATCCCTCTCGACTCGAGATTTGACCGCTGGTGCCACAATCTCGACAAATGGGGCTCCACAGACTTCGAGCTGGCCCTTCCACCGGTCGATGTGCTCATGGTCTGGCATGCTTATCTTCTCAATCCTATGTACGAATTCATCCATATCTATCATGAGTCATCAGTAATCCCTCGAGCAGATGGTATGCAGAAGATACGCATCGTATATCGACATTGAGTCATTTGCCGGCCCTTACAGAGTATCTCGCGGCCAATATCGTGCGTGGGACTGCCTGATCAGGTCCATCTGCTAAAGGACATTACAGGCATCTCCAGACATCCTGATTACTAACTCGCCTCACCCGGATCGAGTTCACAAATGGCAGCACTATACAAGTACACCATATGACCCCTTCGACGCGGCCGTAGTTCTGTCACAGAAAGCTGTCCAGTGTCCTCACTGTGAGTGCCGGACGTATGTGCGTAAGCACTGCTCGATTCCTTTGTCATGAGTAATTCCTGATGACCGCATAGCATTTATTGGTCCAAGTGGTTCGGGGTATGCGCAAAGCGCCTTCATCGCCAACTGCACGCTGTGTGGAAAGACAATCTGGAAAGACCTGCTGGGCCTTCAAAAGTTCGCAAATGATATTGTACAGATAGAGGGATTCCTTCCGTATGAATCCTCTCACCTCCTGGTATGTGGTGGGCTGATTTGCATCTCAACAGCGGAACCCTGCATACCCCTTACCTACGGCGTGACACTATTCGTGCTGCGTTTGTCGAGAAGAATGTCATGGCAGTGGCTCGACTCCCCGTATCAAACAGACTCACTGCACACGCAGTTATGAGGAAGTTTAAGTTTGACCCTACATTACTGGCCGGAATATTGTGTGGACGCATCAACCGCAGAATGTAGGTCTAGATCTTGATCTACCTACATCTTCTCACCCTTTCATCAGAGGAAGAAGAATTCTGAGCGCATATACAGACGACCGACCATTCTCAGTCGAACTCATAGGCGCTGTCAGTTCCAACATCTCCTGCCTTCTTCATCTCGGCGACCCTGCTCACCTGATAATTGTTCCAGGTCCTGCGGCAAGCTTCCTTCATAGGCAAGATGGCTAATCTTGGCTGGACAGATCCCGACTTCTTTGCCGATGAAGAGGAGATGGTCGTTTTACAGCACTGTGTCGCAAGATACCATGCGTGCGTGTAACAAGATGTCCTCCTGCCGCGTATTCAATCAGCATTTCATTACTCTCAGTTTTCTGGGGCTCATGGCTGATTCTCCTGGGTCATTCTTCGTTCCAACGCTCGATATCGATCTTGCGTGGCATACACATCAGCTCATGGGAAATCGTTATCATGTGGAATGCAAACGAGTGGTGGGTCGGTACATCGACCAGTAAGTACCCCCTTCTGGCATCTATCGTGATGGAGTTTGAGAGCACCGTTTCCGCCAGCGATGATAAAGTCGAGGAAGATCACCTCGCAACAGCGTTCGACGTTACGTGTCGTGCTTGGACTGTGTGTACACAACGATACATTAGGTGCACTTGAATTGATCGACTAGCTAGGATCGATACGGCCTCCCGTATACCTACTGTGGCTGTCCTCTCCCTGGTACGACGTTGGGTCAGCGGTTGCGCAACGCCCTTGCTCGGCATCCCCCTCGTTCGGCCAGTGAACTAGATGTCCTTCGGCCACCACATGCCGGCGCACCTGGCACACACGCCAGTGACCACAATGCTATCTATCCCATGCATTATCGGAGTGTATCCGAGCGCGCACGAAAGCAGAGACGGCAAAAGGCCGAGAGGCACTGAATGCTCCGGACGGGAAGAGAGATAAGTCCATTGTGTTACGGTACGACGGCCGCAGGGCGGAGGCCCACGAGCTTCCGTTTTTCTACCCTATTCCGATATGGGTTTGGTCTGCCTCTTGCGTCAGTGTGCCATTCGTTGTAGGGAATGGCGTGTGTGCGACAGTGAGTTCTCTTTTTTTTTTTTTTTTTTAATCTCGAAGCGTGGCTGGCTTGTTGACATGCGTGTATATAGGGCGTAGGAGGTTCTATGGCAGCATGCGCAGGTGCGGAATGTGGGGGTGGAATTAACTCATGTGGGGGTGGCGGGGGTGGTGGAGGGGGTGGTGGAGGCGGAGGCGGAGGGTGTGGTGGAGGCAGCGGTGGAGGGTGTGGTGGAGGCGGAGGTGGTGGAGGCTAATGCCCGATCATCTGGCGCACTTCGTCATGGAATTCATTTGTTTCAGTCTGAATGAGTATATAATTATGCAGTAGTCGGCCATATTGCCTTCGCTCAGCATACGGTGGGTCCGGTCTGTTTGACTTATCTGGCCATACACACAAGCCTTGCATGCGCAATTGATAGCAAATAGTGCTTCAAAAGTTGGGTTGCAAGCCGAACTCGAAGATCCCATCTAAGATCCATATTTTTGGAGGACACTATTGAGTGAACGATTATCAATTCTCCACTATCCTGGCGATAAGTGCGGGAGCTATTGAAACTCGAGCATTGGAGGAAATCGCTGACGCTATCCAACGGGACTGGTGACCAATCCGTCTATGAGGTAAACCGTCGATAGACGGATTGGTCACCACTCTACGGGATGGTATTGAGCTAGAGATGTCTCACGCAGAGGCAGCATCAGGGCAGGTTCGTTCCGTTTCAACTAGTGGACATTCCCCCCGTTTTACTCATGTTCCTGCTACAGTACGAAGTGGTTACAGGCCCCATGTCTCTACTGGAGGCTGCAGATGCTCTTGTTCACATTCGCGAGACTGTATAATATTGCAAGCAAGCATGGTCTGAGGGCTACATTCGCCCCCAGGCTGGCTCTAGACAGCTGTAAGTAATCGAGTGCGTGAGGGAGTTGATGTCCTGATGTAAACGATAGGCAGAAGTAGTGCTCATATGTACATCACAGTGCGCAGGGAATCACCACCTTGCGGTGACCCACGCACTCGATCGATCACCGGCATTGCGCCATTCCCGACTGGAATCGCCTCCGAGTCACTAGCGCTACTCTCCATCGCATGATCCTCTGGGCTGGCATCCGCAAATACAATCGCAGATGAAGAGGGCTCGTCACCACGAGGCACTGGTTGGGAGATCATTCCAAATCCGGTGTCGATCCCTTGCCACCGCCTCCAACGGTCACGATCATACAATGCCCGTGTGCCGATGATGAAATGAGGCATGGTGACATACACAAGCGTATCGCTAAGCCTGTACAGGACATCTGTATACCAGTCGAGGGGAAGTTGAAGCGCGGACGTGATGTTGAAAAGTAGTGTCCTAGTTCAGAAGAAAGCATATGAATAGTTAGTCATGTCTTCGTGAGTGTTTGACAGAGAGTGATTGGGTGGAAAGAATCGACGCATAGAAATGACAGAAATGCAAAAGGGAAACGTACAAGACGAAATAGAGTACTCCTTCTCTCATAAACAGATTCATGTACTGATTGATCTTCCACTGACCCGTCAATTGGCTCGTTTCAACCACCTGTCTGATAGTTGAGATGATGGCGAGGATTGACAACGTAGCACCAAGAACAAATCGGGGAATTGCTCTGTATATGTTCGAGGGTCCCGTCGCGTAAAAGGTACAATATGTCGAAACGACAGTTTGCTCTATGACCACTGAAGAAATGAACAGAAATATAGCGCCGTTTGAGTGGGATTGCATGCAGGAGTCCAGTTTCACTCGCAACATACCTAACGCGGACTTATTAGGGGTTTCATAGATACCGTCCCAGACACCAGTGACAATTATTTGCGCCAAATAAAGGAAGAGGAGAATGCTGAGGATTATTTTCGATTGATTCCACATTGCATAAACGCGCAGAACCATCAGCACTATGATTGAAGTCAGCACAGAGGAAAGCGGGTTAGAGAGCATGACAGCTCACAATCTGCGGCAGCAAGAAATAAGACATATCCCCATAAATAAGTCATAAACAGTGCCGTACCTTCGAAACAGCATCCATATTTCATGGAGGATCATTGGAGGAGCGGGAGGCTTACATCTGTTTGAATGTTAACATTACGACCTCAGTTGCGCACCTGAAGCACCTACGTCTGTCAAAATACGATCATTAGTCACAGATTACAAGCAGAGCTGGCAGAAACTGACTACAATAGGCCCAGGTAGTAAGTCGCTACCGGCTGCGAATTTACTATTCGGTCAGTCTGACCGATCAGGACGTGCAGTCAATGCTCTCGAACTGACCGATGGCACCCGCGCTTGAGATGAATTCAAAGTCAGCTGTATCAGATATGCGTCGGGGAAACCATAGACTTACAAAACCCAGAGAAGACCAACATAACGAGCCTATCAGAATAATTAGTCTGAAACACGTGCAGCAGAGCATCCCATGGGGCCTTTACAATGACAAACAGTGTAGATACCCAGGTCCATGGTCTGGACTGTGATGTTGTCAGGGATGTGCAACTTGGCCGATGATTGTCCCATTCTTACCCAAATGTAGTCTACCTTTGCATATCATTAGTCATAAAGCAAGCAAACAACAAATGGTAAACTGAAATACCTCTCTCGCCAAAGTGAGGGCTGTCGCGACAGGGTTGCGATTGTAGGTTTGAAATGAGAAGGCAACATGCACGGGATACTACCCACTGTAGTCATATATGACGATGGAGATAAGCATAACTGTGCTGCCTTAAAAGATCAATCGTCGAACAGAAATGTAAACAACCATACTGGATACATAGTCATCATCCTGGTTAAAGGTTAAAACGGGCACCGAGTCGGAGGACATTTTGTGTAAACGATAAAGAGTAGGGGTGAACAATTGAATGGGGATGGGGGAGTTTGGTGGAGGATCGGAGAGACCTGGTAGTTAAGTGTGCTGCCCGGTGTTTCAGCTATTTCCCCATGACGTATTGAAAAGAGATTAATGAGTGAGTGACGGCTTATCATGAAAGCTCAGGCAATGCATGATGAGGGCAACCGGCGCTGTACAACACATGATCAGGGTATTCATTCCAAGCTAGCACGTAATTTGTGTCATCTGTGCAAAGCAAGAGCCTTAAAAAGTGCATGAGGACAGTTATTGGCGCGGTGGACGCCAACATCTTTACCTTTCCGTCAAATTTACGAAAGATCTGAAACAGGAGGAAGGCGTATCTCCGCCAACCTGAAACCGAGACTTCGGATATTAGCGCTTTCTTCGTGCCTAGGGCAGGGCAGTCATCTACGAACGAAGCCTGTCGGCATTTTGCGATATCGTTTGTCTAGAGCTCCGCCACGCTTCTCACAGTCACCCTACATGACCAGGACACGAATAGTCTGATTCGACGCTCATTTCACTGCCCCGCCTGCCTGATCCGATCATGCGACGCGTGTGCAGTACTCCCCAACCTGTCGGGATAAACCCAACAAGTGAACAGACAATAGCTGAGCCATGCAAGCAGGGCTAAGGTCAGCACTAGACTGGTATGGATATCTGCAAAGGGTGACATGAGCGGGAGGCTGAGCACAAAGGTTGGCGGGTCTCTTGATCGAATCAATGATCTCCTCACTTTCAATTTCAACTCGAGTGTGGAAGATCATAAATAGCTGTACACCTGATTCGCCTTTTTTGTTGAGGCTTCGCCCACATCAGTATTCCATCCCAAGACCATATGCGTGCAGTTCGCCCAGCGTACTCTGGAGTGAGATTTCATGTGTTGACTACGACAGCTCTGTCACTCGGAGTCGAAGGTTCCAAGTTGAGGGATGGGTTGATACCGTTTGTTACACCGCCGTACCTGTGCAACCGGCGAAAGGGTACCATTGGGTCAAGCATAGATCACTAGGTGTACCTGTTTGCGCTGTAGTGGAGCGAAAAGATGACAGCCCCGCGCCTGGCGTCAGCACCACCGATGCTTGCACCCGCATCGCGTGACTCATAGTTCTGTATCACAAACGCAAGTTGATTTCGTATCTGAAACCCGTATGGGCCGTGAGATCTTGAGAACGCAGGCGGAACTCCAGGGGACGTGGGAGATCAAAAGAGCGCAACGGCAGCAACGTAAGCGATTTCAGAGCGGGCCGCCCCCCGGCGGACTTGATCCACTGGCAACGACTCACAGCCAAAGGGGAAAAAAGAAGTAAAGAAAAAAACCAATGACAACGCACAAGTTTGTTGCGTATCTCGCATTTTACTTCCTCATGTGCTGCTCTTAATGTTGATGAGTAGGTCGTTCAAGTAGGGCGTGTCGGAATTCGTGGAACCCAGCGTCCACACGCTCGCCCAAGATGCCTTATGCGCCCCTATCAGTTCACATAGTCCAGCGACGCCCGATCCAAACTCAACACCCGCACTCACTCCAGCAATAGCATGGAACGCCAACCGCTAAACTCGCCCATCCAAGATGACGATGAGTCCTGCTACGTACCGATATAGATAGACCATCACATCTTCCCGCCTTCAAAACCGCAGCCTCCAATCTCGTCCTGCTTTCGCGATCCGCGCGGCAGTGCATCGTGTGCACGGAAGAACGCCATCGCGTCATACAGGTCGGCGTAGGACACCTGGATCGAGATGTAGTGGACCCACGGCGCAATGTGCGACGTGTACCCTCCACAGACATCCACAGTAGTCAAGTGCCAGTCTTGGCCCTGCTCACCACTCATTCATTGTCCGTTCCGACATAGTGTTGCCGCTAGATAGACAACTTGAGAAGCAGGTGTACATGATGGCGAGTATCGCAGACATGTCGGGGGGTGCGAAATAGCAGGCGAGGTCATGTAGGGTAACCGGCAACAGTGGCGGGACTTACACAACAAGTATTCCACGCGTGACTGGAGCGATAATAACCTGCAGGACTATATACATGCCTTGCATGCGCAGTCGATAGCGGATAGTGCTGCAAAAATTAGGTTACAAGCCCAACTTGAAGATCTCATCTAAGATCCATATCATTTTATAGGAGACTATTGGACGTGTCTGAATGCCAGGACAAGTCCCAATACAGAGCCCAAGATACAGAGTTCAATAATTCTCGACGAGACGTTTCACAGCTAGAGATTTTAGTTCGCCTTCATGACGATCAATCGCTTGTCCAAGCATCTAGGTCATCGATCCGGGTCAGCAATGATTGATAGGTAAGCACCAATAGCACGTCTTACCTGGTTGACTCGTAAAAAGTGTTCTACAAGCTCCACACCAATAATGTCCTTGATGGCATCGTCAGCAGCCAGGTACCGCCTCGCCTGGCCAATATCCAAAGGCATGCGTTTTGTGATACCCATCGCTTCCCTCTCCGTAACCGACATCTGAGCAGCCGTCCGAGAGGTGTCACAATTCTTCACTTCGAGCTGAAGACCATCTCTGACGCCAATGATGCCACACGCCAAGACGCTCAGTACCGCAAGGTATGGACTGGATGTTCCATCGATGGGTCTGATCTCAAAATTACGTGAGGAAGGGGATGTCACGTTCGTGAGGCGAACGGGTGCCTCCCGGTTTTCGACGCCCCAGCAGGCCCACGTGCCTCCCGACCATATCCCATCTACCATGCGAACATAGGAAGCAGAGAGAGGAAGCGTGAATGCGATCACGGAAGGGAGATGGCACATGAGACCAGACAGGAAGGCAGACTCGACGGGCGTAAGGAACTCGGAAGAAGTGGACATGCCTCGTGTTTCTCCACGCACCGAGAGGTGCATATGAGCACCACTTCCGCCTATCGTTTACATCAGGACATCGACGCTCATACGATCCACTCGATTACTTACAGCTGTCTAGAGCCAGCCTGGGGGCGAATGTAGCCCTCAGACCATGCTTGTTTGCAATATTATAGATAATCTCGCGAGTGTGAACAAGGGCGTCCGCAGCCTCTAGTGGAGACATAGGGCCCGTGACCACTTCGTACTATAGCAGGAATGGCCCATGAGTAAAACAGGGGAAAATGTCTACTAACTGAAACGGAACGAACCTGCCCTGGTGCGGCCTCTGCGTGATACATCTCCAGCTCAATGCCATCCCGTTGGATAGCATCAGCGATCTCTTCCAATACTCGAGTTTCGACAGCTCCCGCAGTTATCGCCAGGGTAGTGGAGAATTGATAATCGTTCACGGGTTCGATCGGGTCAGTTGATTTGAGAAGAATGAATTCACTCTCAAAACCGACCAAACATTGGATCCCGAGTTCTTCGGCAGCATACCTGATGACGATGTCAGCCATTGTCTGTCAGCAATCTCTCATATGACTCACTCGAGAAGCCGCGATAGGACCGTACGAGGGCATAAAGGCACCTGAAACGATGCCCCACTTGGTCGTGGAATAGGCACCTTCTCCTGGAAGAATCCGAAGAAGATAGCGTGTCGAGGAGCATAGTGACAGGGGCGAAAGGAAGAGAGATCAAAGATATAAATGTACTCTCCGACGGCACTGAATCCAGGCGCGAGCTGGAGAACTATCATCCCGAGAACTGCCTTGGATAACGTGACACCGGGACGTTCTGATGCAAGGAGCTTGCAGAAGTGGGACACCGACAAGACTCGACAGCGAACTTGATTGAGAAGATCTACCCATTGAATTCGAACATATCGGATGTTATGGTCACTGAGGAGGGACAGTACGTTGACGTGCGATTTGGACGGTGCCATGCTTTGCAAGGGATGTTGGGACACTGGCATTTATCCAAAACGTTTTAGGCAAGTAAAAAGGGTGGCACGAGAACGGTCTTCGGAAAATAAAGTTCAAGATGAATGCAGGCGAATTCGTAATCCGGGGTCATGAAGGTCGACCGTAGAGGGGCCCGCGTGCTATCGGCGGCGAGAAAAGAAATTACAGTCAACTCCCTTATAACACATACCCCTCGGGAGAGGCTCAAAAGTATGTGTTATGGGGGAGTATGGGTTATTGGAAGGGTCAACCGCACACAAAATGAGGTTTGGGAACTCCAAAAAGGTATGGGTTATGAGGGAGTATGGGTTATGTGAGGTATGTGTTATGAGGGAGTCGACTGTACCACAGTCCAAACAGTAGTTCGAGTGACATGTTGAATCGTAGAGCCGCTGATACATTGCGGGCGCTGGGCTGTGGCCAAATGGTCTATGCGCAGATTCTCTAGCTAGGCTGCTCGTAAGGAAAAGCTGTACATTGCGGACGCCTTGATTAGCGACTTGTGCGACAAGTATTGATGACAGAAAAAACGGTCAGACATTTAAGCTTCCATCAGGTAAATGTATATGCGCCACTTTGTTTACTTGTGCACGGACGTAATTCCGGGCTAATCTCATGACTCGTCCATAATGCCATCTCATTCATCGCATCGACGGCGAACGAGAACTGGACCGGGAACCTAGTACTGAGCACAAAGTCCTGGGAACGCAACGGTAACAACGCCAAATGAAATGATGGTGATTCAATCCTCCGTAAACATAGCGGGCCGGTCGACCAAACTAGTTCGGCTTCAATTCAAATTGAAAAGCATACACATCGCCTTGCTGATACATTCCATTTCCGCACTACTGGCACACTTCATATGACTACTTTCTGCCTGCCTTCTTGGCGGCCGTCCTCGCTCTGGTGATCTGTTTCTTCCACCCGAAGCATGAGCTACAGTCTGACGACAAGTAGTCAGTAAGGAACCAGAGGTTCGATAATTTTATGTCGTTCACCTGCAGATCCATGTTTCTTGCATTGATACACACCATCTTTATTGGTCGTCACCGCAGGAGGCTCGATGGCGTCCCGGTCACGCGGGTCGAACTAATAAACAGGGACAAGGTGTAAGCCAACGCGGTCGAAAAAAACATGTAGGGACAAGATCGACCCCGTAGAATGCATCGTTCTCCTCCCTTCCATCGTAATCGCAGTCTGTGCACTATTGTGGGGTCGTCAGCCGATCCATGTGCGGGGTAAACATATGTGACCACGCACCACTTCTTTTAAATGGGTACAAAAAATGGCGTCATTGATTTCGACGGTAGGTGCGGGTTGAACTTCAGACATGGAGAATGGGTTAGGTGTTTAGGTCCCGGAGTGATTCGTTGCGGGGTAAGATAAGTGGGGGTGGGGAAGGAGGGGCTGGATCGAGGGCGGAAACAACCGGAGGCCTAAAATATCCCTGATGCCAAACGTGTCACTAGAGTTGGAGCTCCCTTCTGGCCTTCGACGCCTCTCCAGTCATTCCTGGCTCAGCAGATCATACAGCCAAGTGCACCACCAGGACTCCACCCGAGCTGGTCGTGCCATCAAAGAACTGTGGCGTGGGATGCTTGGTTTCGTCCACGAAGCCACGTGACATCAGCGTCCCCTTCGCTCCCTGGGCTGGCACGCGAAATCGCAGGGAAAGATGGCGGACAGACTTCCCCCCGAACTTTGGTCGTACATATTCGACCTCGCCGCAGATGAAGACATCATATTCTACCCTGGCTTGCAGACTAGCATGGCTCAGTCTACCTGGTCCAAGTCCCCCTGGGGCGATTGGGCCGTCCGAACGCCTCAGGATACCATCAACATGATCCAACGGCGAAGCTACGCTACCAAGAAGGTCTCGTCCCTGCCTCCCTTCTCCACGTTGCAGCGCGAGATCGCACTCATCACGTCTTTCTTGCAGTCGATCATCGCAGCTTGCCGAACGTGGCGCAGACTGGGCACCGAGTTTCTCGTCCGCTGTCTCTTCTTCGATGATCCCACCAAATTGCGTGATCTCCGCAACATCCTCGATCGCGACACCTCGCTTGGATGGTGGGCAAGACGCCTACACATCACCCACTTTCTCAGCGGACGCGGCCCGAAGATGGATGACTTTAAGAGTCCACTCATCGCTATCCTCCAGCGGTGTCCGAACCTTGAGATCTTCATTGTCGATTGGCCGATGTCGAGCGCGTTCGGACCTATCGCAGACACGCTCGGCACGTCCTGCCGTAACTTGCGCACGGTTCACTGGCACGTACCATCCGAGCTTCTTTCCAAGGTGATCTGGGCGTTGGACACACTCCCCAACCTCGTCGCCGCCCACCTTGAATTCGCGGCGGCGATCAAAGAACCAGACACCATCACACTAGGTTCCGCTCAGGATGTCAAGCTGAAGCTGCCGAGTCTTCAGCAACTCTTCTTGAAAGGCTTCTGTCAAGAGTTCATAGAACAGGCCACCGGATGGTCGCTTCCTTTGTTACGCAGTTTCTCCTTCCACTTTGGCAACATTACCATCGACGTTCCAGACATCATCGCTTTCCTCCGACAACACGGCCCGACCCTTCTCTTCCTAGATTTGAACTGTATACCTACGCTCGATGTTCGCACCATCCTAGATCTCTGTCCTTCCCTGACCACATTCTGCTTCAATCTCGACTGGAAGATTCCACCTGCTCCAGATCCCGATGCCGACCCTGATGAATCCGAAGATGAAGCCATGCTACCAATCACGCTTACGAACCGCCCACATGACCACATCCAACACATCGGGCTGCACGGACTCTTGTATGCTTTTGGAGTGGGATACGCCGCAGCATACGCTGATGCAGATCCTGTGAGGACGATAATGGTCCAACGCACTAACGACCGCAACTTCGATGCTTTGAACAAAGCTTCGTTTCCTAAACTAGAGCGTGTAAGGGTCCTGGGCTCAACGTTGTTGCAGGACCTAAATGACAATGATGGACCCGTGGGGTCGGGCTACGAACGGTGGAATAGGTGGTGGGAAATGTGCACGAAGATGCGCGTCAGGCTCGAGGATTGTTCCGGAGGAGTGCTTGGTAATCTTCCCCAGGATTTAGACGAGGAAGAGCGGTACGACAGCGAGGAAGAAAGCGAGTATGAATATGTCACGGACGAGGAGGAGAGGAAGGGGGGCGTCAGTTTGACAGAGTTGAGGGAGTTGCTGGCAGAATGCAGAAGGATGTCGGAGGAGGGCGAACGAGAACAGTCACCCTTTCAGTTTCAGTATTTCCTCACCCCGCCGACCCTGTGACACTCATGACTTGTATTGCCTCAATGGTTACATGCCTTCCCCTCTGGTGTGCGCGTTTTGAATGCTCCTCTCTTCACTACGTCTTGGACTATGTCAAGTGCTCGTTCTATATAAATTTGGCCATCGCCACTGAGAGGCTCTCGACCTATTTGGCTTCAGCTTTGGCGCGGCTCGCAACCATATGGGCGCACCTATGATAGCCCAATTTCGTGTGCTGGGGATACGAAGTGTATCACATTCCACTCTCCATCCCATCCACTGACTCAACTTCGCCAGCCAAATCCTATACATCGAATACTGGCTCTGATGGCCACCCTCTCCACCTAGATTTAGACAGTTGAAAAATTCATCGTCCTCGACGATGGCGGCCAAGTTTACGATGGTAGTGGCCGACGCATGCGCGAATCGTTCGTCAAATGACCAGGCGCAGCACGGGATGGAGAGATACCCGGATGCGTGCTCGATGGTTGCGATGAGAGGGACCCATGGCGTCAGTTCGTCTGCGTGGTTGCCGATAAGAAATGCGCCGGGCTGGAGGTAGGGTACGGCGCTGGGTCTGCTCTCCGTCCCGGTTTGGATGTACTGCGTCGGGTCAAGCGCGTGCACATGCAAGGCGGCGCGTGTGCGTTCGGGATAGTGATCCCAGGAGGCACGTGCCCGGAGGTCAATGCCATGGCCGTGGTAGCCCTCGGAGACGAGGATGTGTGTCAGAAGGCCGTTTCCGCAACTGTACTGCAGGTCGGCACGCGGTACGTGATGGGAGGAACGGGCGATCCTTATCCCGGACTTACCCAAGGTCCACGAACCCACCAGGGGGCTGGGGCCAGTGCTTCCAGGGTTCATCGTGACCTGGCGCACAATGATAAAGAATTCCATGGTCCGCCGAACGCTGCTTGGCCGTTCCTGTGTAGGACTGCTTCCAAAGAAGGATGAGGTACGTCGCGATCCCGATATCCTACGATGGGATGGGGTATCAGCCAACCGTCTGTAATGCGAGACGACCAACGCCTCCGTCGTTGACATTACCTCAAACACATGCTTGAGTGGGTCGGTGGACTCCTTCCACTCGGACACCAAATGTTTATACCGTTCTCGCATCACCAGATACAGATCTTGATATACCTCTCTCGGGATGATACAGTCATGCTTCACGCGCTTTTGGTATTGCGTCATCGCGCCCCATCCGTAACGGTGAAGGGTCTCGAGGAGTGCCGTCGCTGTGCGATACAATCTCGAATTGGGGTCCAAGGACGTACCGGGCAATACAACCGCTTCTATGCGTAAGATCGGAGGAGTGCAAGGGACGAAGCGAAAGGCGAGATGTCGGACGGTAGGATGATAATATGGCAGAGATGCGCCGGGCGGAAGGAGAGGGCTTAATACGAGCGTGCATGGTATGTCCTTGTGGGAACCAGTGGTAGATGCATACAACGTGCAATGTTGCTCGAGGGCAGCGTCGCGTCCTGGTCGGCGAGGGAGAAGCTTGCGATGGATGGTGCAGAAGGGCCGATGAAATTTGAGATTGTCCAGAAGAGGATTGTCTATGAGATGCGAGTGGTCAATCTCACTGATGGTCTCTGACCGAAGAATGAGCGTTGAATTGTATTCTGGATGATGGATGAGCTGCTCGACAGCAGTCTCGAACTAAAGCAAAGAGCATTTTCGTGAGCTGCAAGTGTCTGAACTGCTGGCTTACGAGCTCCAGGGAAAAGTCGGCTGGACAGCTGATGATGGGCCGCCATTCCTCATACTGCGAGACGGAAACCAGCGGAGAGATTGTCTGGGGAGAGACATCACAAGGCGAGGGAGTGAATCGGGGTCGAACACATGGCTGGTACATGGTCGAGTTCACACTTGGCCGTCCAACAAAGGCATGCTCGTGGCCTTCCGCATACAGGCTCGGGCCCGTCATTACACAAACTCAACCACTGCCCGCATCACTACACGGCCAAGGGCGAACTGAGATCGAACATCAACAAAGAGAGCGTCTGGCCAAAAGAGATTGTATCTAAGGGCGACAAAACTTGGGTATGGTAAAGAAAGCGAACAATGCCCCCATCATCTAGCCCTGAAAGGTCGACGGACTAGAGATCGATAGGACTGCAGCCCACGTTGATGAGGCCATTCTGCCAAGTAAATGCGTGGGGTGCGCCAAGACAAGATGCAGAGAGGCACTTACATAGGTCGTGTCGTTGCAACAAACGGGCTGCGATGTACATCCCGCGCCAGAGCCAGCTCCGGTGATCGAACTGCATTGGAAGCCAACCTGGGTGTTGCCGTCTAGCGCTGGAAATGTGGCCAGCACACTCGCCAGAACCGTCACTATCGGGGAATTAGCCTATCAGGCCATCGGATCAGATCAATCATGGACTCGGACAGACACGACGTACCGATTCCATTCTGTTGCAACACTGCATGGATCCAGTGATGCACTGGGGGTTGCGGTCGATGAGGGGGCCGCCGTATGCCAGCGCGATAAAGGGGAGGACGGAGAGTGTGTGATGCACGAGCATGCTGCCGGGCGTGCGACGAGCGGGCCACTAGAAAGGAGCGGATGGGCTGAAGTTTGCGGGAGGAGGGAAAAAAAGATTGAGGGAGGTCCGACGACGGGACGACTTTATATCTCTGAGGTGCATTCCAATGGCCGAGATTGGCGCCCGGGCCGAGCGCTCAAACGCGTTGGCGTGCTCGAACGACGCTCGGCGCTGATCAGCACGCGTCGCCAGGAATGCCGTCCAGTGCGTGTCCAATGGCGCATGCCAAGAGGACGGAGAAATGCTGTGGACTCAGCCGGAGCCAACCGATCTTATCGTCCCCATCCCGCCACAAAGACAGCCGTCGGCCCCGACATCCCCTCCAATACCGCACCCAATGGCCCAGATGCCTCACTGCTTCGAAATCCCAGAGATCCTGTTCCATATTTTCGAGCACGTCTACCTCTCATTCAAGGGCCGCTCCGACCTCGCAAGCCTTGCGCTGACTTGCAAGCTGCTCAGTGGCCCTGCTCTGGACGTGCTATGGCGCATACAGACTTCCCTCCTCCCTTTGCTGATGACCTTTCCCTCCGAGTTGCTCAATTTTGCACCCAGCGAACAGATGGCCGTCGCAACCTTTGTACGTGTCCCATTTGACCCCCCCTTCATCGCGAACTCGGTTGATCCTCAACGGTAGACGGTTGCCAAAAAACCCATGGTTAGCCATTGGCGGAGACCGTTACTCTACGCGAAACGTATCCGCACAATCATGCCAGAGGTCGGCCTCACCGGTTTTGGGGGACTCGCGGTCCACAAAACTGTCCTCCAGACACTCATCCAATCGTGCCCGTCCAAGCCCGTATTTCCGAACCTCCAGGAACTCAGCTACTCAACTATTTGCAACATCGCCATCGTGGATGACGCCACGTACACCAAGTCCATGTTCATGTTATCCCCCCCGAACACGCTTCAGTCCTTGAGTTTCCAATACCCCAGTGGTCGTAACACAAAGGACACACGTGCCTTTTTGACGCAATTTCGAAGCCATTTCGGTACTCTTGAATCCCTTCGGGTATTCATGGGTGAGGTCGTACCGTTGCTCTCGTTCGGTAAACTGACGGGTGATAACAGACGCAATCCCTGTGGAGATCGCCGAGTTTTTGCCCGTGTTCGCGTCTATTAAGAGTCTTAAATGCCTCGTCTTGGCACTTGGGCCCGGCTTCTCTTTCACACTTAAGCGCAAGGCATTGTCCCTTCCGTCAGACGCGTTTTCCGGCGTTCGCTCACTTGGGCTCCATTCTTTCTCCTTTCCATTCGTCCTACGATTGCTGAAGGCCGTTCACACGTCGCAGCTCCAGATCGTCAACATACATCTCGCATCCCGGGTCAGCCCAGACGAACTCGGGGAGCTTTTCGGATCCGTGGCGTTGTTGTCCGGCGAGCAACATTCAGTCCGCATGATATCATTAACCATGAGCAGCTACACGTCTGCTTCCAAATCAATCACTGACCTGCTGGCTTTCCCGCATCTCCGCCATCTTACTCTACGGAATGCCGGACTCGTGCTGGATGATCAAAGACTTGACGAGATGGCGAGAGCGTGGCCAACCTTGCAGCACCTGTCTATTACCAACGATGTCCCGCCTTCGACAACCATCAATGGGACGCTGAAATCTCTCACGTCGTTCTCGCAGCATTGTCCCTACATCGAAACCTTGGAACTTCGATTGAATGCTCGGGATGTTCCTCCCCTTGCGAACCCCAATACAGCTCCACGGAGGGCTACGGGAGCAAAACCTCTGCTGCTTCGCATCGATCTACGCTCCGATATTCGTGATTCTACCGGCGTGGCATCGTTCCTCTTGACCACATATCCCGGGCTCTCTGTACAGCTCGTAGGCGGTGCCCAAATGCCGGATCTGCAAGAGACATCACCGTGGAACAGGGTTGCAGAGATCGTTGACGAGACCCTCGGGCGAACTCCCCCACGACCTGCATCACCCAAGGGACCGCGCATAATGTGTATGTCGTCTCGACATGTTTTCGTCACAATCACCTAACTTGCTTTCTAGTCATGACTTGAACGGTACTCTTATCCCATGTACGCGAATGCCGAAAACCACCACTCTTGTGTCCATCGTCGAGAATTTCCATATGAGCTACTCATCATTGAGATAACCCTGGTGGTTATGTATCCAAAGATGTGTCAGTGATGTGTTCCTTGTTTCCACTTATGCTGTATCAGCAAATTCATGTGTTTCTTTCTTGAAGCTTTTTGAAGCCTTTATCCCAGTCGCATCAGTAAATTTTGTAGCGTTCTTTTTGGACTTCTTACAGTAATACTGTTTGTATCTTTTTGTATTTACAACATGTCGGTATTAAGTAAAAGCTGAAAGGGAAACAGCATCAGAAAGGTAGTGGAAAGCTACAAGTCCGATAGATATGAGTGCCTGATCAAAGGATATATATTATTCTTCCCACAATGCATGATGTACAAGGATCCAACAAATTCCATATACCCTTTGCACATCTCCACAGCACGTCCTCTATACTAAACGTACTCCGTTCTGTCCTCACCACGGCCCACGCTCCGCCCATCACCAATGCATCCACGATCGGGGCTACGTACCCTCCCAAGCGCTCTCCATCATACCCGTTCCGAAGCCGATCGAGATGAGCCGCCTCTGCCAAACAACGCCAGAGTGAACGTGCATGAGAATGCGTGTAGCAGCGGCCGAGTAGTAGATCATCTGGGCCTGCTGGTGCATCCGTCGCGATAGACAGGGGCACGTTCAGGCGGCAGAGGCTCGGCGCTGTGTGCATTCAGTTGCGCCAGGACAGCTTTGGGGAAAAGGTGGTAGGAAGTGGGGGATGAGGCACTCGCAGACTGGGTACGTCTGGCAATATTTCGAGTGGCTCTGGCACGTCACTCACATTTGCTCCGTCGTCCTTGCCATCACTGTCCATCGCCATCATATCTCCCATCCTTGTCAACAATTCCTTTCAAGTCCCAATGTCGCCTCCGTCTCCAGTCCCCTACACGCCCATGTGCATCCCATCCTCTGGGAAGCGAGCGTTAACGCCGTATTTGCAAGCACCATGTGTCGCCTCACCTCTTCCCGTACCTACTGGTTCTCGGCCTCTCGGAGGCGGAGTCGTGAGGAGTCAAGGAGCGTTCCGACTAGGCCGCTGGGCGCGGCAGCGAGCGTATCGACGGAATGATGTGGAGGAACTTGACACCATCCCGCGCAGGCGCAGGCATATCCACAAACTGGTACTCGTATGGCTCAGTGTCGGGGAGGAAGAGTGTCTCATTGGGACCCACGCCTAACCATCCCTCTATTCATGCCGCAGTCCCATTCGAAGCACGGACCAGTGCCTGCCAGACCTTGATCGGTCCCAAATCCACCAGCCACGCCCACGGGACGAGTGTATACGTCATATATCCCCCACACTCATCCGGCCGTGGCACGACCGCCGGGATACGCGCACAATGGATTCTCCCCTACTGCTTATCGCTGAGCCGGAGCACCCGGGCAAGTGTGCTCGAAGTGCGATGGCGTTTTCGGGCGCGATGCGTCGGTTGTGGAAGCCGCTGTGGAGGAAAATAGGCGAGGTGCCCGGCAATGAGGTCGGCGTAAAGGGCCTCGAGGTTGTCGAGGGTGATATCTAGTCGGCGTACCGCATTCAGGTCCTGATATGATGCGTGTGGAGCCGTCAAAGGTGTGTCAGGCTCCTTTGACGCGGTATGCTGGGACGCTGTTGACTACATAGATGAGAGTGGATCAGCGAGAGCGAAGAGGAACACAGACGAGTATGGCGATGACGTCGGCGGCTGTGCGGGACATGGCTACGATGAAGGCACGTGCGCGTGACAATGGAAGAGGTTGGACCCGGGGCGGGAGTTAGTTATGATACACGATGGGCGTATGCAGTATGCGGCTCGGTCTACTGGCTTTTTGGTTCACGTGATGTCAATACGAGTGCATTTGCGTCTGTGTTTGCGTTTGTGTTGGAATTCTGAATGCTTCTAGTGTGATGTCACTGCGTTCACTGCCTTGCTGTGAGTGGTCCAGGCACGCTACTCATCGTGTGTTCGTATCATTTCACGGACTCGTGTCCCCCCAGTGAGCGACTCGTTTTCAGTTGCTGTATGCGCCGCTTGTTCTGCCATCCTTTCCGCCTCATTCCCCATCACATTCACCTCGGTTCCCACCACTTTGGTGGGTGCCCCAGACAGTCCTTGCAACTTTTGGGCTCTTCTCGCTTGTCCATGTCCTCCTTGTCTGCTCCCTCGACTTAGCCGGTTCGTCTCCTCGTACTGACACCAGTCGCCTTCTTAGCACTGATGGTCATTTTTGGGTTGTCTGATGCGATGCAGTATTTCATTGCGACTATTGCTCTTGGGTTTGCCTCTACCACCACTGGTGTATTTTTGTGGCGGGAAAGATAGCTCGAGGGGAGAAGGCCCCACAAAAAACCCTAAATAACCATATCTCTTGTACATATCAATCCTGCGTTGACACTTGGCGAGAAATGCTGTAGCGATGCAAATCACAGGACTGGATAAATATCAGCAAATGAGAACATGAGCGAACATCCTTACCAAGAGACTAGTGGTTGAGCTCATGTCGCTTATGCGTGAATAGTGAAATGAAATAGATTTGAAGGCTCGCATGAGAACACAGTTCGGTATCCTGAGCCTAGGAAAGGTGTGGATCGGCCTTCTTGCATTAATTACACTATATCTGCGCGAGCATCTCGAGCACTGGCGGCCTCAGGCAAGGACACTCCAACAATCGTCAGCCTGGTTATTCTGAGTCTACATCAAATTCCCCTCAATAAATAATGTCTCATTACGCTCAGCTGAAATACTATTACAGAAAAAAATAACAAGGAACTCACCACAATGCTCACCACCCCCCGTTCGTCTGGCTCTTTACACCGTCTGCAGCAGCTCGGATTCCAGATGCAAATACAGAGGCATCCCCTACTCCTGTATAGTGGGGAAATTATTTTTACGATCATTTCGCACCACGAAGCGAATGGTGAGCACTACTTCTCTCGTTCACGGGTATTAGTTCGAGAACAGGGGTCGTATGTACTGGATTAGGAAACGAGTGGCACTCACCATAGTGGCGCGGCAATTTCCGTAATCAGCTGTAAACCCCACGCTATCCGTCGTTCGGATCTACCATCTCCTCAGCCATCAGTCGTACTTTACTCACCTTCCAGCTTTTTTAACTGTTCCAGAAATGAAGGCTTTCCTAAAAAATCAACTCAGACGCGTCCAATCCCACATCAGTAGCAGGGCCTCATCTCCACAGCCTGCCCAGCGTCCCGAGGAACCTAACGTGCCAGCCGACGCATCCCTTGGGGACTTGGACAACGTGCTAATCGAGAACAGATCCACCAGGTCTCTCACTTTTGATACTGAAAACGCAGGTTTGGATTCGCAGGCCGAACGGGCTGCGGCCCCCGTCTCTCGAGAGCAACGATCCGACGACTCGTCCGGCGCACCCCCTGGGGACCTGAACAACGTGCTGATTGAAAATAGATCCACAATGTCTCTCCCTGTCGAGACAGAGAATGCAGGTTTGGATTTGCAGGACGAACGGGTTGTAGGCCTCGTTTCCCGAGAGCAACAATCCAATTACTCACGTGCTGCTGCCATGCAGACAGAAGCTCTGGATGTTTCCCGCTTCATGCAGGACGTTGACCCGGACCTTATGGCGAAATTTGGACGATTTAGGATTCTTGTGATCGGCAGGGCGAATGCCGGCAAGACAACCATCCTCCAGAGAATCTGCAACTCAACAGACAAACCAGAGATCTACAATGATCAAGGGGAAAAGGTAGGTTGAGTCAGCTGAAATGTGATGGCTGGTTGATGCGTGATCAGATTGATTTTGTCATCGAGGACACCAGGGAGGTAAGTGTGAAGCTATATTGACTTGGTGTCTTTGCAAGTCATCTCACCTTTTACAGCGTGGACTGCATGATATCAAACACGAGATGATCTTCAAAAGCAACCAGAAATTTGTCTTCCATGACTCTCTTGGTT